>JAACJM010000135.1:0-229197 GCA_013368315.1 Tetrapyrgos nigripes
ATTGTAACTCGCTGAAATCTATCTTGTTCATTGTGTGACTTGGGTGGTTTGCTAAGTGACAACGCTCTTGACACTAAGTCACCACTGTGCAGCCTAGCAGACTGCATGGTGCTAACTGTTGCTCTATTGTATCAGCTGGGCATCCATTTAACTGCCCCGATGCCAGTAGTCTCTGGCCACCTGACCCCCGTCATCGAGTCAAACCTTATTCCTGTGACTCAAGAGGTCTTATGACCCTTCGAGAGTCCCTCACATGGTACATGAAGTCTTCACAGTGGTGGGGGTACCGTGGACTCATCGAGGTCGCTCTCTTGAGTCCCAGTCGGTTGAGGGTGCTTCTATAGCACTCTCCCGACTTCCCGTTCTCGCAGACTGTCAGTTAGGCACTGCCAGTGCACTGACTCATCTCGTGTTCTCTTTCAGGATTGACGTGCGCTTCTAGAGCACTCTCTCCCACACTTCCCTCTCGTTCAGTATGGAGTGTGCCTTTAGAGCACTCTCTCTCACTTCAGTCTTATTTGGGATTGACGTGTGCTTCTAGAGCATTCTCTCCCATATCATTTCTTTGTTCTCTTAGTACGGCTGGAGCTTCTAGAGCACCGCTCCTCTCATAATACTCATATTTCTACATCTTGCTCTCCCCTTATTATGCCCCAACATGTTCATTTCTTATTTGTATCTATTCTATGCAACAAGAAGTCATTGCCGCCCAGTTGTCTCCTTTCAGACTGCACTACGTTACCCGTCTTAATTCAATCATCTTTCTTTATTTATTCGGTTGCAGCTCTCTACTTGAAATCCCATACGAATGCTACCCATCAGTCTTCTCATCCCAATGGCAGTTGGTTTGGAGCTGTACTCATACATGCCCCTGACTCTTTCGTCGAAGACTCAGAGATTGTTGAAAAAATTGATTGGATTAGTTACAGTGGCCCCACACTGTGGCTGGATTGCCAGATGAATTCAAAACTTATCACAACACTGTGACATGGCAGTCAGTCCACATGCCCGACGTTGCCTCATACCTTCATCACACCACTTTTTGACTTCCATCTCCCGATGTGATGCTCTATGCCCTCCTTCTACAACTTCCTTCTGCAACTATACCCATTACCACACTCCAATTGAGCCAACTACCTCAATGTATGCAATACTGCTGTCTTTCCACTAGTTATGCAGCAGATACAACAATGCAGCTATTCTATATGGGAGGAAGACTTCAGAATGGTGCTAGTAGAAATGGGGATTAGAATGACAAATGAGTTCAGGAAAAGAATTCAGAGGATTGTCAATTGGTTAGAACATTGGGCTTTACTCCCTGAGTCAATCACATATGAGTCTTCTGGATGAAAGTGATGTGGGCCAATGCTGCATGTGGTGAGTATGATGCTGCAGGGTCTGTCCTTCCTGTAGTAATAATCCCTCTTCAAACAAAAGAATATCATACATGGTTTTTGTTTCCTCGAACCTATGTATTCATCCTGAATATGCGAGTAACTCACTTTAGAAGTACACACCTCTTTGAGCACCTTTGCAATTTCTCCACTGCATTGGACTTGGGATCACTGTTACTTCAGGTTGATGGCGGAAAACCACGTTGCACATTTCCCAGACTTGAAGTAAATTGAGGAGTGGTTTAGGTTACGATCTTATGCCTCCACACATGTATATGTCCATTTCTGGGGGAATTGAAAGATGGGAGAGTAAGTGAGTGATGTAGCTCTTTTCAGGGACCTAGGTGAGTAAAAAAAATCATTTAGTAGGGACAACGGCAAGAGAGAAGTTGCGAGTGCAGGAGAGAAAATAGGAGTAGGAGCAGGCACCAAAATACCTGTCACTGTAAAATGGGGAATCACCCAGATTTTTTGATATGTGGTATGAAACAGGAAGTGTTACAGACTTCTGGCAGCTATAAGAGAACACTATGTGCCAGAAAACTTTAGGTATCCTGAACATAGGGGTAGAAAATAAAAGCTGAGCCATCAATAGTCCATCAAGTGGGCTGTGTATTGGGCCTTGGCTTATGGTGTATAGCCTGGCTCATTGGGAGCAGGCATAGGTATGCTGGTTCTGGAAGAGACTCTGTCTAGAGATAGAGCCTTTAAAGCCAAAGTTGGTTGATACAAGAGGTACTAGAACAAAGAAAGTAAGTATGTGGAGACACATGCTGGCAATGAACTGCAAGATCAGGGTTGCTGTGAAAACCTAAATGGATGTTTGTTTGGCATCAGACTGGAGAGTTGAAGAATTTGAAAGACCAGAATATGAAGAGGAAAAAGGAATATATGTTTGAGTAAACTCATCAAAATCAAAGGGAAGAGAGAAATAAGGGGAGCAAGCCTTGTGAATGATTGATTCGAAGAAGATTGAGATGAGAAATAAAACAAACAAGGCTGTAAGCATATAGTACCTATGCTGGTTCAACGATGTGTAAATTCTCAAATTGAAAGTTAAAAGATTGAGAAAAAAAGTGAGCAGAGAAGAGCAAGGCAAAGGGATCATGAGGAAAGGAGAGAAGGCAAGAAAAGGAGCTAGCAGGGAAAACAAGACATAGAAGAAATTGTGAGGAAAACAGAGCAAAAAAGAAAAGAAAGCAAGAGATGAAGAACAAGACAAGAGATCGGGAGGGAGAAAGATAACAAAAAATGAAAGAGAGCAAAAGAGAAAGGAAAGCAATCAAAAAAGAACAAGACAAAGAGATCGAGAGGAAAAAAGACAACGAAAATGAAAGATTAAGATTGGAAACTTTTGTTATTGGTCACAAAGACATTTGGACAACAATGTTGTTTGGTCATGTTAAGAAATACAGAGCCTGCGGATATGGGCAAGGAGGAAACTGGAAACAACAGCACAGGAGGAGACAGGATGAATATGCACTGCCACACGTGTCAAGAACAGGTTCAGATAGGACTGGATGCCTCTCAGGCCACCACACAGGAGCCAAAGACGAAGTAACAGAGCAAATAGAATAGATAAGAGTGAGTAGCCACATATGGGCCCCAGTCTACATAGTACTGAGACAAGGCTGAGCAGTATGGATCATAGGGAGCACAAGTGGACAGACTAGAGACCTATCTACAAAGCCCTGAAGTATATATGACCAAAGGGACAAAGAAGCGAAGCCTAGATCAATAGGTATTGATGGAAAGGAAGAACTATGGAGAAATAAAGGAACAATGGAAGAATCAAGGAGAAACAAGGTAGAACAAGGAAGAACCATGGAGAAACACCTGGAAGAACTATAGAGGGGACAGGAACAAAGGAAGCGAAGCAAAAAAGAAGGAAAACAAAGAGAAACAAGATCTGGATAAGCCAAAGTACTGGAAAGAAGACTAGAAGTAAAAGGAATGATGGAAGCGAAGCAAAGAAGAAGTAAAACAAAGAGAAACAAGATCTGGATAAGCCAAAGTACTGGAAAGAAGACTAAAAGCAAAATAATGACATGAAGGCATGAAGAGATTCATGACAACACGTGGAAACAGAGTGTAAGGAACTCAGCCTCATTTCATTCAGCCTTGTAATTCCCTAGGGCTCAGTTTCACATGCAGTACATCACGAATCACTTTCCACCTTCCTCATTCTCTTACTGCAAAGACAGCTCTCTCCTTCTCTGTCTCTTCTTGTTCTTACTATCCGGATGTTGCAGCTAAACTCTGAAATCTGCTGCTTGTATGGGCAATTTCCTTTCCCACTCACATTAGTATCATCCTGTCTCTCAAATCTTGGCTGTACCTGTTCATTGTTCCATTCTCACTGATTTCGGAGATGCTGTCACAGCGTTTTTCATATCCTTTTCCTTCTAAGTTCTGACTTCTCGCCAGTTTGGAGGATGAGCATCAATCTGCTCTGTCTTATCCTTGTGCTTCATTGAAGACGTAGACTTAGGGCAGTATCCACTCTACCTTTTCTTATGTTCCCTGAAGGACTGTTGCTCTCATTTCTCATTTTGTCTCTCAAAGAGAGCTACAATGAGGAGCAGGAGCTTCTAGAGCACCGCTCCTCTCATTATATCTCCCATGCTCTTACATCTCTCCTTTTGCAGATAGATGTTGTATGCCAGTGCATATCGCTGGCTTCATCTGTCCTTATTTACACTAGCCTCATATTGAGATGTTGCAGCTAGCGAACCAGTGCTGGCTCTGTCTTCTATGTCTTTTCTTATTCACCTCTTTCTCATCTCTCTTTACTTTCTGTTCACTATGATATCCTCTTTCTACCTTTCTTTCATATTCTTACCACTGTGATTTTTAGAGGTTGCGAATCCTCATCTGTCTATATCCATTATCTGCTTATTCGTTTTGTTCCAATCTTACTTCTCTGACAAAACCATGTCCCATCTCTATGACTATCTACTGGATTGTTGTAGTTGTCGATGATGTCATTGCTATGTGGCCAGGGTAGTTGCTGGTCTCGCAATCATTGCTGTCCACCTCCATTTTCTCATCTCTCCTTTTGCGATTACTGTCCAACTGTCCTGTTAGGATTAGTTGTTCACAGATCCCGATTTTTCCTGTGCTCTCGTTTCTGATTTTTCCCTTGACCCATCTGCATACAGCATGTCCATTGGTCCACGATCTGGTTCATGGTCTTCACTGTGGAAGAACATGATCAGGAGTCAGACTATGTAGAAGCGGGGGACGGTCACAGTCAGCCAAGGAAGACCAGGCATACCAAAGGTCTTCACTGTACTCCTGATGATTGGAAGAATATACCTTCTGTTCTGTTGTTGACAGAAGAAATTCCAGTGGGGAGTATGTGCTCGGTCAGCTGTACAGTTGGATATTACACTGGTAGTGGAGAAGCAGTGGCATTGAATCTCAAGTTTGTAATTGTCTGGTCTGATCCAGTGAAAATCAAAAAAAATCAAAAACTCTGTTAGTCCAAAATTCATGTATTCTACTGATTTTGGGGAGATAAGAAGTTCAATGACAAATAATATGTACTGTACATTTGGTAAATAGTCCCAATATCGTGTACATGTATGGAAGTTCTAGAATAAATAATATGTATTTTGTAATTCTGGCAAATGATGGCCTTGTACTTGCCACACTTCAGCAACAGCCCACAACCCCTTCATTGCAAGAATGAGGTAGGGGAGGAGTTAGAAGTGTTCTTGTGCATGAAAGGAGTAGGGTTGAAGGAGATTCCATCATTGCTCAGTTTATATCAGACATACTGAATATTGGAACCTCCATGTATTACATGCTCACAGCAAAGAAATAGCCAAAACAGGGAGGCCAAGGCTCCCAAACAGACTGAAATTGCCAAGCAAGACAATGAAGAGACAGGGTATAAGGATGAGCTAAAGATGTTGTGTGAGGGGGATTGGAGGCAGTGAGAGAAGATGATAATGAGGATGTCAAGGTTGATTGTGCCTGAGGGCAGCCAGCTCTAATTCCACATGAATTGTGGGATGATTCCGAATGTAGATTTTCCAGGCTTCAGACGACCAATGTCCTAGAGCTTGGATCACTGTTTCTGAGTAGGTTGCAGAACCTGCTTGGACAGAGTGGCTACCGTATTTCCAGTTGAGAAGGGAGAAGATAGATTCGAACCATTGTCAGGATGGTAATGAGCTGTCTGACATGAGAAAGAGAGGGGCCTTGGCGCTGTGTAAGGAATCACATTGTTTTATGAAGGAGTGCATTAGGGAAATGGGGTTTGCAATGTGTTGTGGTGAGAGGAGGATGTATGAGCCTCAATAGAAGCAGTTGCCTTTATAATATGATGATGACGAAAAGAGAGGGAGGAACATTTGATGAGTTTTTGGTAACCAAGTCTTGACTTGGCTCATTTGGAGTTGGAGACAACTAATTCCCCAGTGCGGTGGCAACTGTAGAACATGCAGGACAGAATGGTGATGAACAGAAGGTTGTCATATGTAGGATCCTTCAAGTACCAGTCATAAAAGGCTTGTAGGTGGGCAAGACGTAGTGGTAGTTTTTGTTTTACCAGGTCTGCATGAAGCTTTTTAGACCCTGAAATAGTAGCTTGGACTAGAGGGTCTGAATGATTCTTGGCAAAGTTGGGATAGATTTCATGGAGGAAGTGATGAGTGCCTGTCTGCAAGTTAGGACATACCTTCACCAGGACAGAGAGCTGTTGAGCAATGATGCCAAGGGATATCTCTTTCCTCTTGGCCAAGTATGCAGACTCGGAGTATGTGGTATTGTTAACCTCGCCAATTTCGTATTCTTAGGTTGATGGGAATCTGGAAGAGGGTATCTCCAGCTTTGACACAACATACTACGCCATTCTTCAGATCGTTATCGTCGCAACCGCAATCAGGGTGAGTGCCATCGTTTTTAATAGGCGACCATCTCTGATAATCATTTCTGCTTCTCCCAGTGGACGCCGTTGATGTACAGTATGATAGATGCAGAGTTCTTCATCTCAAGCTTGTTCTTCATCATATGTCATCTTCCTGAAAATTTGGCTCATCAATCTGTTCGTTGCCATCATTACCAACACCTCCTCAATCAGATCTGAGACTAAGAAAAGTACTTTTGGAGCATAGGTTTTCTCCGACTTGTATCATGATTTAGCCTGACCTATCTACTGTCACAGACTCCCAAGCACTCTCACAGATGATCAAGACGACGGCTGGTCTGGTACCGAAGGACGCAAAACCCAACACAACTGGGTCAAGACTTGCTCTGAAAACAGTTGCTGGATCTTTGTCATCTTTGCTCTTGCCTCCATTGTCCTCCAAGCAACATCTCCAAAATCCACGAACAAATCATGTACACTGGCGAATCGGCCATCACACTCCTTTTTGACGTGGAAATTGACATTCACAGTGGCTACCTTGCCAGATTGGAGAAGATTTTTTCTTGTATGGGAATAACTGATATTGGCGATTGGGTTTTAGTGTGATACAGATTCCTGTTATTAGGAATTCGTCTGTGTAACCTTGGTTTGAGAAGAGGAATGATGTGCAGTTGGCGACATTGAAGCATAGTCTCAGTGATACCTTGGGAGGGCTTCGTGATGAAGAGATGGTGCGTCTTTCATAGTCTTGGCTTTTTTTCTTCATCTGACTAACATGACATTAGGGAGGTGCTTGCTTCAATGAACAATGTCACAGCCGCTGCCAACAACATCAACGCCGTGGTTTACAAATGGCGTGCACACAAAGCTGACTACTTATATACAGGAGCATGCTACCTATGGTAACCTTCTGGATTCTCGATCAGAACAACCTCTTCCAGAGATTCTGCCAGAAGCTTGTCCAATCTGCTCATGGAGAACGTATTTTCAGGACAGCTCATTTGTCTTACACACATCCTGGTCTTCCAGTTCCTCATCCTTCCCGTTGTCATTGGTAGAGTTGTCACAGAAATCATCGCAACTGCTATCTATTGGCAAAACTATTATGCTTAGTAGGGGCTCGGCTACGCTTGCTCTGACACAGGAGTTTTTCATCGAGATATATGCAGATGGTTTTGCTTTCCCACCAAACGCATATACTCGCAGTATCTCGGCTTTATCATTCTAGCAAGCATTACCTTAGCTGCCTCACTCATTCATTCAAGCACTATGCCGCGCTCCTAGTCTCATTACCCTATTCAACCCAGTTACCTTCTGGTCCTTGATTGTCACACAGCTACTTGGAGCAAATACTTTGCTGTCGTGACAAGCATTGGCAGGAAATCAGATGAACAACAAGTAAGCTCGCTGGACAGGCTGTTTGTCGATGCTCTCGCCATGCCTGTCAGTCTTCAGACTGATGAGTGAAAAGGCTAATGGTAGAATGGGCATATTGGGTTGTGTAGAGTTGTGGTAAGTCGTGTATTTCTCCATGTGCGTGCTAGCTATATACTGACGAAGGTGCCTCAATCAGCTTCTACAACATTCTCAAACTGACCTTTGACGTACACACCTTATCTTCTTACCCTGTTCCTCTTCTCAGAACACTCTCGTCGTCCTCTGGTCCTCCCGACCTCCATCTTATCCACCAAGCTGTACCAAGTATTCCGAGACACAGACATTTTTGGCACATACAACAAAACTCAAGTCAAAAAAGGGCCTACATCATGGGAAGTGTGTGACATGGAGAGTTGTTGATGAGTTGAGTGTGGAAGGGCGGAGACTAGTAGGAGAGTTGAACAAAGTAGGAGGTAGAAAAAGCGAGGAAGGCGATGGAGACGGCCAAGGGGAAACTGGCTAGCAAGGGATCCCAACACAAAGTCGCGTCGTGGTCTTATTCTGTCTCTCGCTAACTACTACAACCTGTATCTATGTAGAAGCTCTTGCCAAACATGTACAAACAACCAGCTCCTAATCCCCTCTCTCCCTACTCCATGTGCCCCCTCTGAACATAGCGACGTCCTCGTCGCCGTCTAAAGACCATATTGCTAACCGTCGCTAAGAAATGAAGTCTCGCCCACTAAATCTGCCCAATCTACAACGCTATTGCACCCGGCCATCAATCCGTTAGTTGCCGTCAAAGCTTCCATGCTGTCGTTGACAGCCTTGGGAACATTTTCCCTCTCCAACTCTTCTTCAAAAACCTTCTGCTCTTCAAACAGCTTCGTTCCCTCCCTCGCCTCAAATGCTCTTAATCTTCGTGAACTGAAGAGTCCGTCAATTGGTGTTCCATCCAACGTTTCCAGCCTGTACGAATTGGCTACTCTGTCTGCAACCTGCCGTGGCCTTGACCATTTGGGTACAATTTTGCGCTCGGTTTTGAAGGTATAGTCTAGATCGCTTTGGTAGACTTGGACAAGCTGACCTTTTCGGAATGCCGTCTCCCTAGGGAAGCGCTTGGTTACGCGCTTGTCAAACGCACTCTTCCGTTTTTCTGCATGACGCACGGTAGCGTCGTATCCATCCAGGCGCTGTTGCGCAACGTAAGCCATTTGCTGCTCTACATCCTCCGGGCGCAGCACTGATGAACTCTCCTCAACGGGCGTAGGCTTTGTATTCACCACCAACCCCAGCAGCAGTTCCTTTGGCGAGAATTGGAGAGACTTAAGGATACGATGGTTGAGATGCCAGAGGGCCTCGTCTAGATGCTCTGGGCAGGTGTTAGGTAAATCCTTCGCATTAACGTCGTCATACTCGTCCTCTCCTAACCCTGGAGCGCAAAGCCGTTTCAAAACTCCGAGCAGCAGCTTATTGGCTCCCTCCACCAGGCCGTTGATCCAAGGTGAGTATGCCGCAACAACGTTCATTTTTACCCCATAATGCTGACAGTAATCTCGCACCTCCTCACAGTTAAAGTGAGACCCGCCGTCGCTCTGGAAGACTTCAGGTGGAATGTATCCATTGAAGAGCCTTCCCAGACCATCCACAGTTGTTTTCCCGCTCCCTTTAACCTTGTACTTGAAAGCCCAGATATGACGTGAGTACGAGTCAACGTATACACCTAATGTTGTGTAACCCCCTTTTCCTTTAGGCATGGCGAGGTAGTCCCCTACTAACAACTCGAAGGGATGCCGGCGTGTTACAGGTATGAGTAGGGAATGTAGGTGGGTCTGTCCAAAGTTTTTGCACTTCCCACACTTGCTGATAGCTTTCAATATTGACTCGTCCAGGTTGGGGCTCCAGATCGTGTCCAGCAGCTTCAACTTCACTGTATCTCGCCCGAAATGTCCTGCCTCCGCATGCTCCACCTCCGCTAGCTTCACAGCCTCCGTCCTTGATACACATTCCACCTTGGACCTCGCCCGCACACCTGTGACGCCTCACAAATGCCATAATTTCCCCTCCTCAATAACATAGCCTTCTGCACGGTGTTTAGCCCGTTGTCGTTGCTTTATGTGCATTCCGCTTGTCAAGCCTTCCAGCGAATCAATGACCTCCAAAAGGATAGGCTCGTCAATGAAACGTTTGCGCAACGCCTTCACTCCCTCGTCTACTGCAACGTGCATCACATCCTGCACCAGGCCATGTGCACATTCCCAGTCCTCGCTAACTGTCCACTCGCTTCCATCACCCGGTATCCTTGGCTTCTCTTCCCACATATGACTTAGTCCATCTGTGACTACGTTCTTCTTCCCGGGTATGTGTCTGACCTCAACGATATTATGGGCTATGATACCGTCTCGCCATCGTGCATGGGTGGCATTGAGGTTGGGGTTCATGATGACATCACGGAGTGCCTGGCAATCTGTCTCTATTTCCACTGGTGACCCCCAGATCATGTCTGAAAACTTGTCCAACCCACATTTCAGAGCCGCGAACTCCAAGAGAAATGGTTTGTACTTCTCCTCTGTTTTGGAAGTTCGTTTTGACATAAAGGCGATAGGATGGGCCTTCCACACGGTGTGACCATTGGGGAGAGCGGTCTCAAAGCGTTGGGAGAGTACCGCTGCAAATCCTTCCTTGCAGCCGTCTGAGGTGATGATGAAGGGTGTTCCGTCAAATTTAGGGCACTTCAAGACCGGTTTTGAGGTAAGTAGTTCCTTCAATTTGATGAAGGCCCTGGTGTGCTCATCCGTCCACAGCCCAGCTAACTTGTGTTTTCGCTTCACCGCCCGGTATGTGGTTTTAGAACATGGGTTGGGTAATGGGACGTTAACCAAGTCTCGTAGGGGCCTCTCCTCCTTGGCGTATCCTTTAATAAGATCTCGGAAGTGGCTGGTTAACCCTAGGAACGACTCTAGGTTGAGAGCATCCTCCAGTTGAGGCCAGTCAACTATAGCTGTTAACTTGGTCAAGCCCGGCATAACTCCCTCTGGCCCAACACAAGCACCTGCAAAAACACCGTCCTTCATGAAGAAGCTGGACTTTGATGCCGAGAGGGACAATTTCTTATCCCTCACCCTATCCAGTAGTCGAGTAAGTTTTCCCATCATTTCACCAAAGGTATCGGCTGCTGATGCTCCATCGTCCACAAATAGCTCCAAGACCCCGTCTGCGATGAGGTCGCTCAGGAGGTCTGCCGTCATTTGAGCAAATGTCGAAGGTGCGCCCGTTAGTCCAAATGGCATTCGTCTGTACCAAAAGTAACCCCTTCCTTCCACATAAAAGCATGTATACGGCCGGGACTCTGGGGCTACTTCACATGCGTAGAAGCCCGAGGCAAAATCGAAGAGGGACAGGTAGTGATGGCCACTCACACGTTGCTGTTTAGGTCTGATATCGCCTTGAGGCATAGGTGCGACTTTTGTTACTTTGTTGATGGTATCGAAATTTTGACAGACTCTCCATTTTTGGGCAGGTGGTGCATCGAGCTTGTCAATGGCTGTTATGGGTCGAGGTGGAAGTTGGAAGGCTGGCGCTAACCCTGCGAGCACGCATTGGTCATTGAGACAGTGCTGCAGCTCTTCTAGTGTTAAACCGCCTCCCTCGTGAGCCTTCTGCGCCAAAGTGGTTGGTGAAACGCATTTCACTTGGTCAGGCCGACACTGCTCTATGATCCCCGCTTCCAGCATCTCGTCAATCTTCTGGTGGAAGAATTTCTTCTGTGGAGGTGTCAAAGGCCGCTGGTGTACGTTTCTCGGGAACTCTGCCTCCTCTGGTATGTTTAGCCTATGTATGGCGCCCTCTACTGCATGGACCTCACTGACAGAAAGCACAAAGCACTCTGCATAGGAACGAAGCAGTGTGACCACCTGGGACCGTTCATCCTTTGTCAAGTCTTCCCCAATGGTGACCTCCTGTAGGACACAGTCGACCCTTGCTGGTAGGAATGGGTTTGATTTCCGAGTAAATATGCTCTCGCTCTGTATTCCCTCCAGTGGTATATCCATGCCCAGTGGTCCTCCAACAATGGCTTCGTCCACTGATACGTGGCACACCGGGTTATCTGAAAGTGTAGGTGTGTTAATTGCATGCTTTTCGACGGAGGAATTATCAAGGAAGACTTCCCTCGAGGGGGGTGCACGACTACCCCCCACGAAATTCACGTGCTTAGTCCCAGCGCTTGACGCCCAACGTCGTTTTCCTACAACTCTCGCCTTCTGCTTCATCACTTTCTGCTTCACCACCTTTGATGCTGTTTCCGCTTCCTTTTGTACCACCTCTCCCCTGTATCGTTGTGAGTTCTTCTTTCTCTTCCATTGATTATGCTTATTCCTTCTTTTAGAACGCCGCCCTGCAAATACGTCTACACCTCGTTGTCGCCAAAATATCCAGGGTTCCTCCTTGTCCTCTACCTCCTCGACCGTGACTTTGTATTTGAAGGTATGTTTCCCAAGATTATTCAATGCTACCATTGCAACATTGTTAGTAACGTTCTTAGTCAGGTCCAGATTGTCATTGGAGACTCGCCTCAAGGGGGGTTCGCCTGGATTGCCCCCCATTAAGTCTTCACGCTGTCTTCCCAAGAGCTCGTTCTGTAGGACCACCTTTCCGGAACTATGAGGTATGTCTATAACATCCTGTTCATAATTGTGGTTGGCCTTGAACCGAGTCAAGAGGGGTTTTCCAACTAGAAACTCCCATGCCCCTCCGCTATCAAACACCTCAAATTCTCCATTCACTTCCACTCCACCGAGAACCAAACGGCCTTTCCAGCATACCAGGCTAGGTACTATTACGCCATTTGCCATACGTAACCTTTTGGTTGATGGTTCCCAACCCGTAAGCTTCTCCTTGACTCTATGGTACACCTCCTCTGACATAGCCACTACCATAGCACCGTCGTCAAAAAATCCTTTCACTGCCACAAGACTATCCACACCAACAATTCCCAATTCATGGACAAAAGGTAACACCTTTTCAGCTCCCTCTCGCACCAAGTAGAGATCAATAACCTCATATTCAGGTTTCGCAACTACATCAAGAACAGCTGTAGGGCTATTTTCAGTCCATGTGGGGCCTTCAGTGCTTTCCCTAGGCAGCGCCTCCTCCTGTCCAGGGATTCCTACTCCTCCGAGCGTCTCATTATGGGCCGTCCATTTGGCACTTACACAGACGGCCCTTCTCCATTTCCCTGGCCCTCATTTCCATATCCACATCCGTATCCCTCATATCCGTACCTGCCATAACCGTAATCCACAAAAGCCACCACAACACTATTTGGGTCATCTCACAAGTATGGGCCTAGTTCGGCACTACACAGCCTCCTCCACGCCTTCTCTTTCTCGTTCAGGGTTCGGTTCTGGCACATGTCACCTCAGTGTCCACATTTACCACACTGAAAACACTCGCCGGTACAGACGTTGGAGGTTCCTGGTTCAAGGGGATAGGGTCGCTCAAATGTGACTGGCGTGGCATTTCCTCCATGCTGCTGAGCCCATTCCTCCTTCTGGATATTGTATGCTTTCCGGCCCGTTTCAGTATTGGGATGGCGGATCAATGCTGTGACGTTCCTACGTAGGACGGGTCGTTGTGCATCAGTGAGGCGTGTGATGTTTCGTTGTGGTTGTCCAAATGCTCCTCCCCTTTGCCCATATCCGAAACCTCCTCGACCTCGAAAACCTCCATATCCCCCACCACCGTATCCATATCCCCCTCCACTATATCCCCCTCCACTGTAGCCTCCCCTGAAACCGCCGTAGGCTGGCATGTTGGCCCCCAGATTAGCGGCCGCTAACTGGCCTGTGATCCCCCTTGTTGGTGTCTCTGGCGTCGGTCCTGCCATGCCCAAAATCCTATCATACTTCTCCCTCAGCTCCTTCTCCTTCTTCTCCTTCTCGGCTTCTTTCTCTTTCTCCTCCTGCAGCTTCTTCACTTCCTTCTTTATGAACTCGACATCAGCCGCCCTGATTGCCTCCTGGAACGACGTCCAATTCTTTTGTGAGGATGGTACCAGGCCTTGGAGAATGCTGGGAAGGTTATTCCAAACCAGGACAATGAGGAAATCACTCTCGTGAATACCGGCATTACGTGCAAGCTTGTCGAGCTCGTCCGCCATTTTGATATGACTCCACACTTCAACTCCTCCCTTTTCAACTTTCTTTCCTAGGTTCTCCTCTGCCATCCTATATGCCGATAACTCCGTTACATAATCTCCGGCACTCTTCTTTACCTGAATCGGCTTTGGCCAACGTTTCTCGAACTGTGCCACCAGCTCCTTCCAGGTAACCGGCAGTTTTACTCCTTCCATGATCTCCTCGTACCACACCTCTGCTGCGCCTGATGGAAATAGAAGGTCTTTGAAGTCCTCGATGCGGTCCTTGTCATCGGCAATGTTTGTTAGTTTCTGTTTGGCTTTTTTGATGAAGACGTGTGGGTTTTCAGAGGCGCGGCCGTCGCCATAGAAGAGTTTGAGTTCCTCCATGGGCACAGCGTGTTTACGACTAGGGTATGGATTGGGGACTGGGTTTTCGGGGAAGGGTGTGGGTGATGTTGCTGGTGTGTGATATGGGGGAAAGGGGAGTAGACCGTCGTCGCTCTCTGATGATGACGAGATAGATGATTCAGTTGAAGATGGTATGATTGGCTGTGACTCTCTCCAGGCAACTGGAGTAAACCACAGGTCAAAGTCAGGACCGTTTAGTATAGTTCTGTCTCCTGTAGTAGGACTTGGGGAACGAGAGTTGCCAAAGAATTGCCCCCGGTATAACGCCAGGGTGTGTAGTGTGTGGGTGGTTCCGAAAACTGGAACTGGGAACATATAAGGGACTGGGAATAGGAACGTGGACCGAAAACGTGGGTGACGTGTGTTCTCCTTGTGTATCTAGTTCTGATGGAAACTGTTGCCGCTACGCAGGGAAGACCTGCAGGTATCGAAGCTCACTCTCGTCACCAAGATGGAGACGGCCAAGGGGAAACTGGCTAGCAAGGGATCCCAACACAAAGTCGCGTCGTGGTCTTATTCTGTCTCTCGCTAACTACTACAACCTGTATCTATGTAGAAGCTCTTGCCAAACATGTACAAACAACCAGCTCCTAATCCCCTCTCTCCCTACTCCAGCGAGAGATGCAATTAGAGCAAAGGAGGTGGAGGGAGCACCCTGTGACACAGGTATTGTATAAAAACGATGGATCAACCACTATTTATACTTTTGTAAAATTCATGTTTGTAGCCATGGCCGCTTTTATAAAACCTCACTACACTTACCCATGGCTAAACACAGCGAAGTTGCTGACTCAACGTTGCTCAACGCAGTCTCTGTGTCCATGTGACTAGTCTGGAGGTCTAGTCACAGCCCCAGCTCGGCATGGCAGCACCGACTTACTAATACACAAGATAAGATACTAAAAACAAGCAGCAACTTACTAATGCATGAGATAAGACAAGATAAGATACTACTACTGACTCTATAACCTGCGCCAGACTGTCCATACATACCCGGGCACTCTGAGGTAAGATAGCACCTTCTCCCGTCAAGAACTCCTTTGGGATGGAGGGTTATTTCGCCTTACATTTGTTTGCCATCTTCATGTGAACCGACATCTGAGCATACGCTGTCCTTCTATAAACTCCCCACCCATTTAGCATGTTCTGACCACTGCTTGTCCTCATATTCCATGGTGAAAACTATGCTTCTCATCTCCTCCTGCAGCAAAACCAACTCTTCCTGATAACAATGAGCACACGATACGGAGTACTATATGCTGATCACGTTAAAGACACCATTCTGAGAGCGTGAAGCATGTACCATCTTGAACCTCCTCCTCGTTTGTACTGAAGATCGATGGTCTCTGGTCTATACTTCGGAAAATACCTTCCCCCGGTGCTCACTTGCTGTCGGGATTTTTGGAAAACACTCTGGGCTCAGGTTATTTGGGAAATTCTTGGGCTCAGACACGTACCCGATCCCCTGGGAATATTCCCGCCCTGCTTGGGCACACGGGGATATTGCGCCTACATGTATACCAATCATATTAGTACACTGTAGTGTAGCGGTACATAGATAAAAATTTAAATTGTCGTTGGGCTTTCCACTGAGAACTGGGCTATTCACGATCGGTGCATGCTATTAGGGGCTGCACCCTGGGAATATTTCCCGCCCTGCTTGGGCGCTGGCCCATTGCATCCATATGTTGCGTTCATCATTATAAATATGCATCATAGCACTCTGTATGTAGTATGTAGGTAAATATACAGAAATACGCATAGATTTCTTTGGGAAATGTTCCGGGTTCAGGCCATTGCACAGCCCCTGGAAATCCTTACATCGCCAGGTTTCCATTCCCTTACCCCTCCTCATCTTTTACTCTCGAATGCTTGCATCTGTTACTCGGGTCAGTCGAGAGTCTAGACTCGGATTTATCGGCATATTCTGTAGTGCCGGTTTTTACGGGGATCAGGGTCGGGCATGCCCCGCTCTGGTCCTTATGTGCGCATTCCCCCAATTTGTACACCTATATCAGAGCACAATCGATTGATGAGTCGTTTAGAACACTCTTAAGTGAAGAAACCATATTATCTTCTCTTCCTAGGCATTTTTGGGTACTAAATGGCAAGCTGCACTTGATTAGCAACAATTGTGGCTGAAAGAATAACCATCATTGTAAATTCTTGGGCATGTACAGTCCATACCGGTTCATTGTAGATGTATCAAGTGTGCATAAAATTACTTGAAGGTTGCTTTCTGGACCCAGAAAGCAACTGCGCCAAGTTGCTATATGCATAGTTCGACACTAATTTAGTGATCATTCGCAGGTGTGACACGTTCTGACTTGATGAACCATTTTAAATGGCACCCAGAGGTCAAAGTTAAGGATTTTACATGTATGAAGACTCAGCCGCAGGTATTGGTGCCAAGTGTCACTATATGCCAGGGGGTCTAACAAGTGATGTATGCGTTTGAGTCTTTGGATGATCACTTTTTTGAAGTTTTTGCAACCAAGGTGGCTTTTAAAGCTCTGCCATTTTCAGACAGCTGTTTATGACTAGATACCTTTAGATTACTGCTTTAAATGTTATTCAGCACATTTTACCATTTTTTAGTGATTTCAAAGCGCTGCATGGTACCTCTAATCCAAGATGAACGTCCCAGATTGACCATTTTATGACAGTTATGTATCAACATGCAAACATATTGCGTATCACTCAAAAGATGGCCACAAAAAAATATTCTCAAGCTACAAATACATATCTAGATCCTATCCCGAACCTCTCCGAGGTGAAATATGCTCCGTTGTTTCAACGCGAAGCGCAGTAAAGACCGAGATGGTGGGATAAGCGCCCAGGAAAAGCGTGGGAATATGCTACAAAGGGTTCGACCTGCATCAGTAAAAGGGCATTTCACCTTTTCGGACCTTTTTGAACCTTTTGGCAACTTTTTCGGTCCGGACTTTGATGACCTTTTTTTTACCGGACTTTTCCTGTCTTTTTTGTACTTTGCGCGCCCAAGGACTTTTTTTGAACTTTTTTTTGAACTTTTCTTCGTACTTTTTCTTTTCAAGCTTCAGTCTACAAATGTATGTACCCTGAGAATGTGTGTAGATAGGGCGTGTAAGCACATCTTTATACAAATCACAAGTGGTGATCCATAAGTGGTGCTCCTCGTTTCACAGTGCCGGTGCCCACTGCTTAAGTTGTGTGCGTTGGCAGCGAGCGGGGGTGAGGAAAGCAATGAAATATTAGATCAAGTCCTGTTCAAACTCCGACTGGCCATGCGTACATGTACCCTTACGCTACCTCGGTCCCTCGTATGCGTTTCCATCAACCATATCCTCATGACAACGTCAACAGCTCCCAACTGAACGTCCTCAACGCTGCACTCAAGGACATCAACAGTACCCCCAATAACCTCAAATACCCCAACCAATGGAGTCCTCAAAACTTCCTTTACTGTTGTCAATCTCTCGGCGCTCAACTTCCAATGCCACGTCAAAATGTCAACGCGTCAACACCCAGTAGCTCAACAATGCACGAATCGTGAAGACTGCCTCTATCCTCAGAGTCAATGTTTTCGATAATCGTTAATCTTATTCGCCACGCCCGCGTACTCGAAGGCTACAAAAAATACGAAGGAGGATTGAGAGGTGGATGAACTGGGTAGGGAGTCGGACAATGGCTCCATGGTGAGTGATTTCTGCCTCTTAGCCACCGGTCTATTTAATCAATCATTGCGACAGTGTCTACAGCAAGAAGTGGTGGTTTTTATTGTTTATGGATGAGGGCTCCACTGGCAGCAAGGACGACAAGGAAACTGAGGAAGGAAGGTATGACCCTGATATGCTTTCTTTATGAAATTTCAGTCGCTGATGTGTTGTCTTTTGTAGTGGGCACGGCTAGCGTTGAGTAGCGCCGAGAAGGGCCAACCGTAGTGCAAGCAGCGGCGCTAATGGACATTTATTGGTCTAATACTGATACTTTACCGATACTTTCAATGTACTTTTTTCTGAACTTTTTTGCGTCCTTTGACAAGTAAATTGGACTTTTAAAAGAAACCAGACCTGGCTTTTAAAATTTCGGGGATACGGATAAAAGTCCAAAAAAAGGTCATAAAAGGCTCCAAAAGGAGATTTGCCCTTTTACTGATCAGTGTGTTCGACGTTAATTCGACGTTATTCAACGTTTATTCCGCAATTGGAACGTAACGCGTCAACCGCCAGCAAACTGCCAGCACAACTCTTGGCCGCCACTCGTTGTCCACTTTGCTCTAAAGACTCATGGGTACGACGATAGCCCCTTTATGGGTCCAATAATGTATGGGCGGGTACCCAAGCAGGGCAGAAATATTCCCAGGTGTGGTGCCCCCTGCTCACAGCATCCTTTTGGCAAACCCAACAGCAATCTCAGTATCTACCATTACTTACAGATGTACTAATGTAATTTGTATAATAATACAGTAGTGTTAGGGCAATATAGCAGCAATGGCGCACGCGCAAGGAGGGCGGAAATATTCCCACGCACGGATTAGCCCGAACCCAAGCGCTTTCTGAATAACCCGAGCCTGCATCATTCGGCAGACCCAACAGTAGGCTCACTTTAACTTATGTACCATTACTTATAAACGTACTAGTGTAATTTTTGAAACAATACAGTAGTAGGACAAAATACGATATAGTAGCAACGGCGGGCGCGCAAGGAGTTCCTACGCACAAGCGTTTTCCGAATAACCCGAGCCAGTGCAGTCTGGTGCCGAGCTATGCCTAATTAAGATGGCATTTTCCGGTTTGGGATACTGGTATACCGGTAGGCATATTTCCGATGTAATCCGAAAGAGGTGGATTTTGACCGAATAGTCCGAATAAGGTCACGCGTCGAGAATACGGCAGACTGAGGCCGCGTGTCGAGAATACGGTAATATCCGAATTGCCCAGACCTCCCAGCTAGACGTACCACACCCAAAACGGTAGGACCCTGCCCTAGGCCATTCCGCGCCAGAGGAGCCATAGTGGGTTGTTGAACAAGCCACGGCCTGGTGGTTGATACACCGTTTTTACAAAAGTATTCTGGTGCTTATATCCATGCGTTTTTGTAAAACTTTTATAAAATTTTAGTGTTTTGGCCTCGAGGGAGAGGAATAGAATATCAGGACTGCTAGCGGTACACTCAAGGGTTGTCGGAGATGGTGTTATCAAAAGTGATGCTTTGGTGGTGGGTAATTGTGTTTGTTTCTCGGATGGTGCTAATGTTTCTCTTTGCCTTTCTCTTTTTCAAGAGGATGGAAAGCAGAAGAAGCAGAAGCCGAAGACGAAGACTGTCGCTGTTACCTATGGTGGCAATATCTGGGGACAAAGCAGTCAGCTACAACGTCTGGTGGTCCGCCCTGTGCTGATTCGTGCCAGCAACGGTTTCACACCGCCTTGCACCGAGTACACCTCGGAATTGCAGAGAGGAATGGATAAATAGAGAGGCGGGATAGATAGTCACAGTGGACTACTGGTGGTGGTAGTGCAGCTTCACATCGGACACTTCAAAGCCATTAATCCATGTTTGTAGATTTTTTGTGTTAAGCAGGCATGGTACAGTCCTGTACACTACTAAACGCAGTGGCAACCACACAACTTACCTGTGGATAGAGAATAGCTTGTAAGGCTTGTAAGAGGCTTATTGAGCGATGAGAGTTAAGTAAAAACTTGTTATTTGGAGGACTATCTACAAGTCCTTATATACCTTTGAGGAGGTACAAATACATGTAAACTAATACTAGTGTAACAATAAGATTCTATTGTACTTGATAGTACAATGCTGGTTTTGTACACTATTGTCATACTACATTTATTGTCTATATAATCTTATTGTTCTATTTATAACTACTACTATTGTTCTACATAGATGACGTTGATGGCTGCAACTGAATGCGCCAATTCAACACTCCCCTTGCTAAGCAGCACGGTAGTGCGTGTAAGCATAGGTAGGCGCTGTAAGCAGCCATGGAAGGAAGGGATCCAGTGGCTCGATATTTTCGATGCGAGTTATAGGACTTTCTTCAATAATAAAACTAAAGTCCTAATTGTTTCCTGAACTTCTCAAACTTTACTCGATCTAGAGCTTTAGTGAGTAGATCTGCAGGGTTATTGCTTCCTTCAATGAAGAATAACTTGACTGTCTCGTCGATGACTTTTTCTCGAACAAAATGATATCGAATATCAATGTGCTTGGTTCGCTTATCCGTGACAGGGTTTGATGCAATAAAAATTGATCCCTGATTGTCACCATAAATTGGAATAGCATGGAGAGGATATTCGATTTCACTGAGAAGAGTCTTGATCCAGAATACTTGTCGACTGCAGTCACTAAGTGCCATGTATTCAGCTTCAGTCAAAGATAGGGCAACAGTTTTTTGTTGTCTAGACGTCCAGCTAAATGGTGCTTGGGCTAATTGTAGAAAGAAGCCAGTTTGAGATTTGCGAGATCCAGGATCTGATCCCCAATCAGAGTCTGTATAGGCTGATAAGCCTTCTCCCCCTTGACCGTTGTATACAAGAGCATATTTTCTAGTGCCAACGAGGTAATGGCAAATGTCTTTCGCCTTATTGTAGTGTTCTTGTGAGGGGTTTGCAGCAAATTGCGCAAGTTTTGTGACAGCAAAGGAGATATCAGGACGTGTTCCTAACATTAAGTAGAGTAAGGATCCGATTATCTCTTGATAACTTTGACGAAGAGTATAGTTGACAGGAGCGTCTTTTGGAAGAGGAAGAGGGTGATAATTGGCGGGTAATGGGGTAGCAGAAACTTTTGCGTTTTGCATTCCATATGTCTCTAGGATTTTATCCAGATAAGCGCACTGGTCTAAAGAGACTTTGCTGCCTTTCCTGGTAATTCTCATCCTAGAGAATTCTTTGGCATCGCCTAGATCCCTACATTCCCATCTCTTCATAAAGTTCCCTTTGAGTCGTAAGACTAAGGTTTTGTTAGCTCCACAGAATAGAGCGTCATCCACATAGACTACGGCAATAACGATAGAATTTTCAATAAGATCATTGTTGGTGTCATAGCGTTTGTGAATGAAGATTCCGGCGTCGGAAATGATTCGTTTAAAACCAAGTTCCGCCATGGACTTATCAAGACTTTTCCACCACGCAAGTCCTGCTTGTTTGAGTCCGTAAAGAGCACGAAGAAGCCGGATGACTTTATGCTCTTGTCCCTTTTCTTTAAAGGCTTCTGGTTGTTCCATATAGATTTCTTCATCGAGTAAGCCATATAAATAGGCTGATCGGACGTCAACACCGGACACATGCCAACCCTTAAGTGCAGCTAAAGCGAAGATTAAGCGCACAGTCTCGAATCGAACAACAGGCGAATATACTTGATCAAAGTCTATGCCTTCGATCTGTGAAAAACCTTTTGCAACAAGTCTTGCCTTTTTACGACCATCAGACTTGATGTCGAAGACCCATCGGTTTTTGATGACTTTCCTATCTGTAGGTCTTTCAACCAATTCATAGGTGTCGCGCTTGCAAAGAGCCTCTAGTTCTTCGCGGCAAGCGACTTTCCATTCCTCCTGCACATCTTTAGGTAAGAGTGCAATATCTTTGAATGTCCATTCGCGAATATTACGGACATTTGGTTGATTCCCATCATTTGGTTGATTCCCATCATTCTTCGAAGTAACTTTCTGAATAAGCAAGTGGGAATCGATTTCTCCAGGAGCAACTGCCTGCTTAAGCAAGAAGTTTATAGATACTCCCCCTTCCCGGCATGGTTCTGCCATATTTTCTGATTCAGGGCATGCAGAGTCATCACTCTCGGCTTGCTGCTCCCCCTGGGGTGCGCTTCCGGATGCAGAACTAGGTCCGGGAACCTGTTGCTCTGCAGCTTGTTGACGTCAGTGTTCTCTCCGAGCGTCTCTCTCTGCTTTAGCTTTTGCTTCCGCTCTTTTATCAGCTGCGATTTGAGGTTCAAGATCACGTGTAACTTGTACAGGGTGTTTATCTCCGTACCGTTTGTTTGGTTCACCAACACGCTCACTTCGACGTGTTGGTTCTCCGTAATTCCGTCTTGGTCTAGTGACTTTTCGAGGTGCCTCAGGAGGTGGTGTCTCCCTTGGAGGTGGCGTTATAGGCCTTCTTGATTCTAAGTCACTATCCGGGGACGAAGGCGGTGGATCCTGTTCAGGTTCGTCGTCACGAAGCTGATCAGGTCTCCTTATGGAAGGGATGCAAGGAGGACGATGATCAAAATCTTCATCATCATCGTCAGGGATTGGTTGTGGTAGAGGAGTGTCATCGCTTTGCGACGACTCAATAGGAAGTTGTTTCGAACCACGAGATTGAGTTTTACATCGAGGAAAGAAGTCTTCCTCAAACACGGCTTGCGGGGATGTAAATTCCGCATTGTTTGTACGCATGAAAAGATTTCCACGTTCTCCCGGTGCTACACCAAGATACGTCATGAGTTCTGACTTGGAAGCGAGTTTGTTCTTTCGAGTTTCCTCGGGTTTAAAGACATAAGCTCCATAGCCAAAAACTCGCAAATGATCGATACACGGTTTTTCTTTTTCAAGCATTTCAAATGGAGTTATCCATTTGTGTCGTCGTAAGGGAGTACGTCGATAGACATACAATCCATGACAGACAGCATATTCCCACCAAGATTCAGGTAGACATGCTAGCTTCATCATTGCTAGTGCCTTATCCATTAGAGTGCGTATAAAGCGCTCCGCTCGACCATTCTGTTGATGAATGTATGGTGCACTTTTAAGGATTCTAATACCCTTCTCCAGTAACATTTCTCGGTAGGTGCCCTTGATAAATTCACCACCCATATCAGACATCCACTGTTCGACTTTCGTCTTATATTGAGTTTCTACCATCGCAAGGAACTGGCGAGTGGCAGTTAGTGGTTGTATCTTGTCTTTAAGAAATCGTACCCAAGCATCTGAAGTGTAATCATCAAAGAAGACGATTATATACTTGTACTTGTGGTAAGAGATCATGGGGAATTCCTTCAAATCCGTATGGATAATTTGGAAAGGACGAGTAGCACGTTGTTGGTTAGGAGGGTAAGCCTGTTTGGGAGTTTTGCCTTCAAGACAGCCTTTGCACAAAGGAAGTTCCTTCAGAATGATGAATTCAGGAGTGCCAAGGGTGTGTTGTCGGACATGTTTTAGAACATCACGAGAGGGATGCCCTATACGACGATGTAAGATCTCGTAGTTGATAAGATAAATCAAAAGATTGGCTTTAGAAGCGACAATTTTTGATTTGTGTGGAAGATAGTATAGCGTTTCTTCCGGTATACGCTTTGAGAAAGTCAAGAATGTTGTATTTCTCGAAATGGTGATATGATCGGAGTTACCGTGCATAAGCATGTTGTCATTTAAGAATTGACCGACAGATAAGAGTCGTTGATTTAGATTGGGAATGTAATAGACCGGATCTAATTTCATAACTCTTTTACGTTGAGAGATCAGGACTGTTCTGGATGCACGGATATTCGTGAATCCATTGGCAGTTTTCACTGGAATTGGTTTTATATAACTCAATTCAACAAAGTCATTGATGTCGAACGTAAAATGCGCTGATGCTCCAGAGTCAAGTAACCATCCATCACCGAAGTGGATTTTGACAGTATCAGATCTCTTCTTCTTACACTTCTGGCATAATGAAAACAAAGTGCCACAGGCACATAAATATTTATTGTTGCCGCCAGGGCTAGTGTACAGTTCATTATAAATAAAAGGGGTTGTTAAACCCAGAGGAGTGGTATGTAATAAATATATACATGAAGAACCTGCTTCCATATTACGAGCTGCTGGAAAAAGCGCATCAGTACTTTTATTCATAAGATCTGAAGTGAGATCTGACCTGAGATAACCGTTGTCCATGCCAGACACCTCAGAGTCTAGGGACCAACCATAATTATTTGCGGCACTGCCGATAACCATGGTGGGTGTAGAAGGTCTTGGACTTGGAATTCCGTCTGACCATGCCCCTACTGCGGCAATACTCGCTGACGAAGTTGCCTCTCCGGGATCTGTAGAGTGGCTCATCCTGCTGAGCGATTGCGGAGTTGACATATACTCGAGGTCGCTGGTGCTGGATAGGCTCGGAGACATGCTCCGGAGTTCTGGCATTGAACTCGGAGTCGGGACCCTGGATGGTAATTCCTCCTCCATTTCCATTCCTCCTAGTCCAACTGTTGCGTCTCTCTGCCAATCGAGCAGCTTGTCGTACCTTCCATCCTCATTTTCGAGATGAGGAGTTAGCCATTCCCATCCCGTTGAAGTCGTTCCAGGTGTTGGGCTTGCAACACGACTGGAGGGTAAGGACTGAGTGGTCGTGCCACTGGGATGTGCAGGCAGTGAGCCACTTTGCATCTCGCTGTGGACTGCAGCAAGGCGTTGGACCAGAGAAAGAGTGCCCATTGATGCACAGGCGTTCACTACTGCTCGGAATGGAGTTGCTCCTTCCCCATAGATGTGAAGAGGGTCCTCGGGATTCTGGAATCTCTCCCCAAGGTGAATTCCGCACTCCATTATCTCAGCAGCAGGATCCGAGGCAAGACAGTCGATAAGTGGAACAGGGGTCCTTGTGTCCTGTGGTACCTTTACACCTGACTCCGTCATTGTGGAGCCAAACACACTTCCGAGTTCCGAGGTGTTCACCAGAGTGTCCTCGTTCCAACTGGCATCTTCTTCCTGAGCGCATCCCATATCGGCATCTGAATCGGTCAGATGGTCTCGTGCCAATATTGCGTGCAAGATTGATAGCTCTTTTGGTACCTGTGAAAAAGGCATCAAAAGGCTTTTCCGTTTCCATGAAGAATGGCTTACGGGAATCAACTGCAGCGGGTGTGTCGATGAAGGTGAATGTGTGCATCATGGGAGACATATCCCCATGAACGAGATGTGCCTGGCCCTGTCTCTTGGCCTGTTCATTTTTTCCAGCTCGACCTCCTCGACGGAAATGAGCTTTGCCCTTTCCCTTCCCTTGCCTTTTCCTTTATTATCTCTGTTAGCGCCACTGCTGCTGCCACTAGGGCGCTGCTGCTGCTGCTGTTGGAAACTAGGATTACCGTCCTTTCACTTGACAGCTGAAAGACAGTTGGCCTGTGGTTTTCCCTTCAAAGCCCCTTGGCGAGATTCCCAGACATTGACAATCTCGCTTTGCAGTTCATCAAGATCTTGATTGTCGATTTGTGAGATAGATAATTGAGTATATTGATTGATGATATACTCATATCTGGGAGGGAGTTTCGATATGATGAACATGACTATGAGAAAATTGGGGATTTTTGTAATGGAAGCGGTTGGAGTTGTGGAGTCGGTAGTATCAGTAGAGATACCAGCGGCACTAACCCTATCGAATAAGTTTGATCGTAGCACTAGGATTAGCGTTGTTAGGAATGGTGATGGAAGTGGCACATTTAAAGTCGGTGTAGACTGCGGAAACTCCGGGTTTCCCATAGGTATTTTTGAGAGTAGCCCAAATTTCTTTGGCACTAGTCATACTGAGTGTCTTCTGACAAATAGCAGGAGAAAGACGAAGCTTGATTGACCCAATGGCCTTATCGTTCTTCTCATCCCAGTCAGCCTGTTTCTTTAGAGCTGCCGTATCTTCAGCAGATAGGGGAGAGACAGAACTCACGGTGGCGTCGCTAGGGCGATCAGAGCCAAGGACTGAACTAAGTCCAGTGGCCTGGAGCCAGGAGAGAAGAATGTCGGCCCAGATGTTGAAATCAACACCAGAGAAGACGGGGACAGTGGTCATCAAAACGTTGGAAGACATCTTTGATAAGTTCTGGGGAAGGTCAACTGTCAGCATTTATCCATATGCAGCATAAGAAGGCAGCAATAAATGCGCCATGCGAAAGTGAAGAGAGGCAGCGATGAACACGCCATGACAGTGACTACTCCCCTAGATCGTCAACAACTGCAGCTGGACGTATCGTCAAGCCATTAAAGGCGATGCAGGCTGCCACAAAGGGCGCCATCCAGGTAGTATGCGAAGTCTATGGTTTGCAGCCATTGAAGGCGCTCCCAACGGCCTTCGGGGCCCATAACCTGTTAAGCAGGCATGGTACAGTCCTGTACACTACTAAACGCAGTGGCAACCATGCAACTTACCTGTGGATAGAGAATAGCTTGTAAGGCTTGTAAGAGGCTTATTGAGCGATGAGAGTTAAGTAAAAACTTGTTATTTGGAGGACTATCTACAAGTCCTTATATACCTTTGAGGAGGTACAAATACATGTAAACTAATACTAGTGTAACAATAAGATTCTATTGTACTTGATAGTACAATGCTGGTTTTGTACACTATTGTCGTACTACATTTATTGTCTATATAATCTTATTGTTCTATTTATAACTACTACTATTGTGCTACATAGATGACGTTGATGGCTGCAACTGAATGCGCCAATTCAACATTTTGTACTTTGTAGAGTATTCTATCGCACGTTTTATGTTCTATCTCAGTAGTGAAGGTTTCTATCAAATGAATTTGGGGTAAATTCCCACAGCACTTACTCGTTGTATCCGACGACGCTGAGTGCGTTGTTGTTGTGTGCATTTCGCCTGCGAAATCTCACCCTCCTTCACAGTTTGGCTGTATGCCGTAACTTCTTCTCTTCACCTATAGACATTGCCAAACTCCGCCTGGTACCAGTTCCCATCCTCACCTTCATTGGACCCATCTGATCGCTGTACAGGAAGAAGAAAAACCTGAGGAAGAGTAGGCGCCGGACAGGATCCTCCTCGCTCAGAGATACCTCTTTTGAAGCTAGGGCACAAGTTGGGTTGTCTTGGTCCCGACAGCGAAGTGCTGTTTGAGCTCTACAACTGTCTGGTGCATCTAGGTGAGTGTCTACGTTATCGTTTTGGTTATATGGTACTGACGTGTCTGGATGCCGTGTAGACAGACAGAACCTACCGTCCTTCCCTTGTTCTCAATTCTGCGGTGGACGTTTCAATCCGTTAGTCCAATGTTTCAATCACCTAGTACAATGTTTCAATTCGCTAGCTCAATGTTTCAATCCACTATATTTCAATCACTTTACTGGAAGTTGCTGCGCTGCGCTCCCTCCTTTTCCTTCGTGCTTGCTGTTCTCTAAATGATTTTTTCAGCCTGGAGCATTTTTGCTGAATGTGCCAAACTGGCAAAACTCGCTCACTCCAACGCAGCAATAGTCGAGCCTTTGAACCCGCCCACTCCACATACTCGGTACCTGCACTTCAATTCCTTCACTTCAATTCCTTCCATCATCGTCGGCAGAATCAGATGCGTCACTCAAGCCTCTCGTTAAATTACCCGAGAGCCCACCTTCCTTCCCGATAGTGTTGATTGATCTGCCACTATGCTTTCCAATTTCCCAGACATCTCCCAACAGCAGGTCCAAAAACCAAATTGATGCCTTCTGAAGCAAATTGCTCGTTCCCTTGTCCCTTGGCCAAGTACTGATCCTTCTTTTAGGCAACTTCACCCTTGGTGATCACTTGGGCCGCGTCACTGCAATTGTTTCTGTTGCGTAGCCGTTGGCTGGACATTCTCCCGCAAATTTTGTGCCGCCTTGAACACCATGGTATACTGAACCAGTTACTGCCTGTTACTGTGGGGCGTAACGCGTCGTTGAAAGCTTACCCTCATGAATACAATCCTTATGTGGTTTCTTCAAGTGTCATTTAGAGAATAATCTGACGTCCCATGGAAAATATTATCTATGAAAAGGCTGGGCTTGCAACAAATCGCCTTGGTGATTTGCTGATAGTTTTGATTGCTTGTTGTCCTTAATCGTGGTCGGAATCTTGCAGTGCTCACCACTGGCACTGATTCTAGCTCAGGATAGGTGTTCCAATTACCGATTCACTTTCAATTTCGCTTGAAATTTACCCAATAATCAGAAAGGTGGTGAGGATACTGAGATCAGTTGGAGGCCACAGACGCAAGTTTTCATTCATCGCATGAGCCTTTGACGCTTGATACCGTTCTTATGTGTGGTCTAGTCGCATGGGCCTACCGTTCTATGTGTACTCCAATCGCGCAAACGAGCGCAATAGAAATCTGACACTGAGCGTTGCTTTACCCTCAATTATCGTTTCATTTGATGGAAGTGCGTTGTTCAATCGAAGATGACGCGATGACGGTTCTATTCCTGCTATACTTAGCATGGGTGCTTTGTATAGGAATGCAAAGCTGGCATTGGAGCACACCTTGACTGCATATTCAGTCTGAGCTTATATGATCCGCCATTCTAGTATAGCACTTGTGCCGCGAGTTGTACTTTCCGACTTCGATTGACGCAGTATAACACTTGTGCGAGTGGTG
The DNA here is from genome assembly GCA_013368315.1 of Tetrapyrgos nigripes. Taxonomy (NCBI): domain Eukaryota; kingdom Fungi; phylum Basidiomycota; class Agaricomycetes; order Agaricales; family Campanellaceae; genus Tetrapyrgos; species Tetrapyrgos nigripes. Next base: position 28,510 of record JAACJM010000135.1, read on the forward strand.
GCAATCCAGTAGTCGGTCGTGGAAATCCAATACTTAAGACTTCGATTGAAATGAATAGCCTTCCATTGAGATTCTTTTGAGGCATTTGAATGCTTGTTCAATGCTGCTTGTTCCCTCGTTGAGCATATTATTCTCGAACTTGGCACTGGGATGTTTTCGAGGATGTCTCGAGTCTGTCTGAGAGTTGCAACGTCTTTGCGGCGTCTTTAAATCACGGGAATGCGTAGCCCCGTCTTTTTTCCATGTCAACAGAGCTTCGCACTTTCTTTTTGGCAGGGGGAAAACATGAGAAAGATGTTGCGAATTAGAAGCGTCAGGGAACGTATACTGTACGTATTTGTGTGCTTGTGTTGTCCTTCCTTCGAAAACACGATTGAGTTCTGCATATGATGGACCGTGCAATTTATATATATGATAAAGCTGAGAGGGACCATTCCATTCCCCTACCCCCATCCCTACTCCCCATCTGCTGCGATCATCTACCATGATACCCTTTTTACCCTTTTTATTCCTCACGTTCGTACTTGCTGCACCGGTTGCTTGCGCACCGGTTCCCCTTTCACCTGCGGCAGGCCAACGCTCTTTTTTTGCGTCGGACATGACTATAGATGGTCTAGATGGTCTGGTTGTGGTAGCGTACAGGTAAGCTCCGCCTTCACCGTCCTCTCCTCTTTCTCTTCTTCTTTCTTCCGTTTCCCATGCCTTCCCCATTTCTTTCTTCTTCGACGTGACGCGTTTTTTTTGTTGTTGTTCAAGCCTATTCTTCGGCGACTGTTTCATTCACTTTCTGTTTCATTCACTTTCTCTTCGACTCAACGATTGTTTCATTTCATTCAAGCCTATTTCCTTTCTCCTCTCTTTTCTCCTCTTTCCTTCCAGCCTATTTCAAGCACTTGCCCTCCTCTTTGGGGTCACCTTCGCCTTACCCTCTTTTCTTCTTTTCTTCGACGCGTTTGTTTGATTCAATAGACGCGTCTGTTGGTTTCCAATATTTCGCTTTCAATCATTTCCTACTACTCTACCGGCCCAGGCAGGGGATCGGATCGGATCCCTCGACCCCGCGGAGGCAATTGTTTTGGTCTTTGCCTCCCTCCGAGTTGGCGCCGGGGATCGCCCCCTAACGTTGGGGACCACGGGCTCTGCCCTCTCACGTCAGCACCTAGCCGTCATCAGCCCGGTCACAGTGACAGATGAGTGACTCTCGGTGACTGATGTGACCCCGGCGTCTTTTTGGGCGAGCTCTATTCACTTCGTCGTTCTTGTGGTCTTGGACTACTCTGGATCGGGTCTTGCTCCAATCCCTTGCCATGTATGGACCGCTACTTTCTTTTTGTGGGAGGAGCACGGCCAAACAATGTCTTGAAGTCCAACGAAAAACGACGAAGTTTTTCTTTCTTTTTCTGAATACTTCCGCGGAGCAGCAAGTGTCATGAATTATGCAAATAGCGGTAAACGAGTTTTTCTTCAATGAATGGCAATTGACAAGGTGCTATGTACCACTAAAATGGGCGAGATTGAGCGGAGACTGGCACTAAATCTCAACGCGCCTTTTCTGTTGTTGACCCTAAGATCTGCTTTCACCAAGGCCCGCTTCAGGTAATTTCTGTGGAGCTTCGAAGAAGACCAAGCCACGCTTATGAATCCATAGCGAGATAAGCGCGGAAAGTGGCTTCTGTCGGCGTTGTAGTCGGTATCGGCGTTATCCGGCATTACTTAGTAACCAAATCTTTTTTCGCTTCAGCCATGTCCGTTGTGGACATCGTCTTAGGCAAGGGGCCCAACACTTTGATTTCCCTAAACTGCAGAGCTGTATACAAGATCTTAGTCTGTTAGGGTTCCCCAGTATGACTACTGCATAAATGACGCGTTTTCAACACCTACCTTACTCGAGCCCAGCTTCCGACACAGTGGTACGCATTGTGTGCGTCTTTTGCGTGATTTCGTCTCAACTCATTGCCCCTATTTGATTTATAGTTCCCATCTTCACATAACGCGAATTCTTGGTACCACTCAACACAACGCAATCGTGAAATACATTCCTGGTTTGGAACTTGAAACACCAACGACCCAGGTTTTACAGTCGTCATCAAATTTCTCCACCTGCATTGGTCAGTCCAAACTGGTCTTTGGCTGTCTAATCCTACGCAGGTCATTCTCGATGCACTCCTTGATCGGTTTCATCTGTCACAGTGCTCGTAACTGAAGATGGTACGAATCTCTCATCACGTAGCATCCGTGTGGATGTCGACGCAAAGGTCGCGCCATCTGTACTTCCAAAGTTCCTGGTCGAAACAAACGAATATAACTCAAGATGATTACGGAACGCTTTCTATGCCATGAAGTACAAAGCCTTCCTCAAGAGGACGTAGTGTCCCAGAGTGAAGGTATATATAACATTGTCTTGCTCATGTGCCTGCCATGCACTCATGAATTACGCAAGTTGATGCAACCACGTTTTCGAAGGCTTGTTTCGTGTTTTCCCGGGCTCGTCGTCAGTACTACTCGGACCTGACCGATATGTCCGCGCGTCGGGACTTTTGTGATGGTCTGGAGATTTAATGACCGACCGCATCCATTCAACCAGATTGTATATATCTACAGTGTCCTGGTTCAAATGTCTGGAATACTGGAAGCTGGGGCCGACTTGAGAATTCTTCGGTCGGGGAGGAAACGGATCATCTTTCTTTACAACCCGTTAAAACTCCGTGGTGTTTGATTCGCAATGTGGTTTCCACGCTGACCGATATAAACATCCAGGCATCATGGAGTCGAACGCTTGGCTTTTTGGCTCGGTTATCCAAGTTCCTCTTTCTGACTGGACATAGATGTGCGTGATCTATTTCAGTGTGCGCCAACGCTAAGCTAATCTAAGCTTCTTTGATAGTCCTCGGTACTTAAACCACGCGTCCATATCTCCTTCCCATCTTCGCTTCTGCACTACCTTGGTCATCTCCTCCTTTCCTGGCCTGAAACGCGAGTCGCTCCAGCTGTCTCCAAGTATTCAGGATCACGCTGCTCCACCCAGGTTATGCTCCACATCCTTTGATGTAACATCGTCAGTCTCTGGATCATGGAGCTCTCTCTCGAGTCATATCGAATTATTGTGAACAACGTTCAGAGTCGCGCCGATCTTGTTTGCTTGTGCAGAGTCTCTAGATCGTTCCGGCAGGTTGCAGAGAGGGCATTATACAATACCCTTCTTATCCGAATCTCGACGGTGGATAGTATCTCTCGGACTATCGCTCTGTGCGAAACATTGGAAAAGCAGCCAAGGATCTCGTCACTGGTCGATGCGCTGACAATTTTGGTGGCGAATGATGAGGAAGTTAGTGGAGACGAAGGTGCGAATGTAGCAAGTGAGGTACAGGCTGAAGAGCAAAATGGGGAGAGCGAGGAACAGGAAGAATTGGCTGCTGCGTTGGCGATGTCCTTGACGGAGAACGTTGAAGCAGGAGTGCAGGAAGCATCGACGTCTGGAGAGGGAGAGGACGAAGATGACGATAGGGAAGGGGAAGAAAACATCGTTGGAGTGCAACGCCCAGACTTGGACCATTGTTGGACGTGTATATCGCTGGCGCTTCAGAAGACAACAAATCTCCGTCATCTCAACATCCACATCAGCAGCAATATTGAGACCTCTGTGGCTTGGATCCTTACCGGCTCTACTTTTCGTTTACGAAGCTATCATTGTGATGTCACTTGGGATCACCGTCTCGTTGCCTTCTTAAACTTGCAGGACGAACTTGAAGATCTTTATATCATCGACTATCATGACCTAAGTGGCTTAGGTCATTCCTCTCCACTTGATAGTCCTTCTTCCTCCTTAGCGATTTCACCGGACTCTATGGAGGCCCCATCATCCTCAATATCTCCCAATGCTCTCCGGTCCCTCCATGTTCTCGAATGTACCTTTACCGAAGCTGCTACAACACTTGTTCCCGGAAGACCCGTCATCCGTCTAAAGACAGCCTTCTCAAGTTCCATTTTGTCCGCAAAACGCATGGAAATGAAGGCGCTCTTTGCTGCGACATGGCGGTCTACGCGAAGGATGAGGTCGTTGGATATTGGTGATTCGGTGTATACGGAAGAGTTTGGGACGGAGATGTTGCAGACGATTGTCGCCCACTCAAGGACGAGAGACGATCTACGATATTTGGGGACTTTGGTTCTTCCTGTGAAAGGGAACGAGGTGAGTTGGGACACTGTTTTTAGTTTCTTGTTCTGTATCCTACCCAGTCACAGCGTTCTATCTTACGTTACAAGTTTGTGGCTGGCAATTTGTAGGAGAAGAGTCGTTTCATTTGCGTTCAATCTTATCTAGGTTTCATTATCAACGCTAACGAATTCATTTGACAGCGTCTCATGTTCTACGCGCTTCTTAGATGAATGCATCGTCTTCAAGCAATCGAGCTTGATGTCAGTTCATGGGACCCCGCGCCAATTGATGCTGGTCCTTCAGCTTTCCGTGCACTTGCCAGCGAGTTGAGGATCTACTGTCGCAGTGTCAAACGAGTGATCTTTCTTTATGACCTTGAGAGGACTTTGGTTAGACTTGTAGGCGGTGTCTGGAAGGTGGAGAGCGAGGGTGAAAGTATTACAGAAACTCTCTGGAGGGATGCCTAGAGGAGGCAAGTATTGAAGGCGCGGTCAGCGGGAGTTTGTAAGTCATCCGATCTTGCAATGACTGGCTCTCGATTGACTACGCTTTGTTTTTTTACGCTACAGTAACGTTTCGCAATCGACTTCCTAATGCTATAGCCCTTCTAATTTCCAACCACTTTATGGGTATAATCATCATTCAAGATACTTAATAGCATTGTAGTTACTATTTCTGCTCGACGATGATTTCTCTGGAACCTCCAATTCTTTTCGAGTTCTTTTCAAGTCTTATTGCATATGGATTATACTAGCACTTAAAAAATTTGCGTTTTGGCATTGACATCCCCTCTGTAGCACTGTCAGTGGACGGACAACTATTACTAGATACCATGATACCCCAAGTCAACTACAGTCGTATACCTATCTTATGTATCTATACGCAGTTTCCTGGCTCTAAGTATTGCAAAATGAACCCATCTAAAATCTGAGGGTCGGCATGAGGAGCTGTAACCGTGATACACCGTCGGCGGACTTAACCGGGGTATTATGGAAAAGAAGGACCAGGTAAGTTCAACGTTCATCTGTCATGAAATGTGTTTGCATGTTAACATATGATTATTATGAAGGATCACAATGTCCCTGCGGCCTACGTCTCCTATTCCGTCTCCACTCTATAGGCTCGCCCAACGCTCTGCTCTCCTTCCTCTCAATCAGCTTTTGTCTCAACGATATTCAGTATCCTCCATCCATCAGTAAAATTGAAGATGTGTGATGTGCGTTCCCAGACCCTGAATATACCCGAATATACCAAATCAGGGCTGTATTCCACAACCCCCGAGTGCATTCCTGGAATGCTGAATTATACATCCATTATACTATCAGTCCTCTCAGATTATACACCTCAAATACACTCAATTATACCACAGCATGCTCAGAAATGCTGCCTTCGGGGCAATATACTCCTCATCGGGGCACACACATATGTAAAAGAGCGAGAAAAAAACATATATTGCATGAAAGCTCTCTATGTAGGTACAATGTGCGTATAACTACGCTTGTACATAGCATAATAGAACACTAGTGGTGAGTGACAACCAGCTAACTCCCAAAGCTCGTTGTCCTACAGTCTCCAGCCCCTCCATACAGCTATGCTGATACACCTACATGAAAGCCAGAATTTAACAACGGATAGTGTGGAGAAGCATGATACGCACCAAGCAAGAAGCATACACATCATCACTCAAATCTCCTAGAAAGAACGGCATAAGAGTCATTAGCTAGCGAAGGTTGTGAAAGAAAAGACTGAACATACCTGTGGGCTTCCAACCAGCCACGTCACGCATCAACACTGAAAGGAAACCTGGTAATACACAGTGAGCACATGTAAGGAGTGTCAAAGAAAGAATGTATAATTACCTGTAAGTTATATTGGGTGCCGCCAGCCCAGGGAGAGACGCGGAAAAGGGGAGGGAAAAGGGAGGACATACAGACGACGGAGGAGGGGAGTAGAAGAAAGTTGAAGTTGAAGGGACTCCGACATGTGATTTGTTTAAGTCCCATCAACGGTTACTGAGGGTTTGATGGTGGCTTTTAGCTATATAGTTTCCATTGCCGGTGTCCGGCTCCAAGCCGACATTGATTTTGAGTGTGTATAACCCTGCATAACCGAAATACCACGCGTATATTCGGAGGTAGGACTCGGTTTGTATGCCAGGGTATTTCAGACATACCAATACACCGGATATACCGAATATAGATCTTTAGTTACGAGGCCTCTTAAAGGCCGAGTTAACTTATGTCGACCTCGAAAATTTTACCACGACCTCAAACTCCCACCCCTTTTCATTGCCACAGCCGGTCTTTTCCCCTTCCCGACAACCAGAATGTCCAGACTTGGTCTGGACCAGATCCAAGGGATAACCACGATGTCATGCCGGCGTGTCAAATCGGTCTGCTTAACACCCTTCTTGAAGTTCTTCCCTCCCACTTCCACTGATGTTCCCTCCCTTCTGCAATCTCCATTTGGAATACTTCCCGTTAACTGAAAATCATGGGATAGGGATGTCTTTTCAGATCTATTACTAGGATTGGCATTGAAGAAGGTAAGATTTACGGTGGTGTATTACAACCTTCCTTCCTTTACACATTGTCCTGATCCAACCGATAGCATCGCAAGTACAATAAGTATACAAAGCCTTACCAGTGACTTATTCATATCCTGGATCTTCGCACTTTGCGACTAAAATATCCTCTTCAGCGTCCTTCTTTCAACATCTGTCTGCAATTGATATCATCCTTCTACCTCTGCAGAGCCTACAGCAGTCTCGTGTCCCACTTGATCTTGCCAAAAATGGCATCAGCATGGGCATCATTACTCGTAGAACTCAAGCTGCGTTGATGTGATCTCTTCGAGTCCCTTTTATACCTACTACAATACATTCTAGAATGTTCTACTTCTACAACTATGTATGAGTAGTAAGATAGCTCCAAGAGGTGAGTAAGATATTACTGAGCGCTTGAAGAGTCACTCATGGAATAGTGTCAAAGACACCAGGAAGTTCAACACAGTTCACCTGCATAACCTGAGAAATTAGACTACGTGAAAGGGCCTCGTAACTTGCCATGTGAAGCGATGGCCCTTTGCCCCAGTTTTACTGATGTTGGCTCTCACCAGTGGATAGCTTCACAGGATATCCCAATCCACTCCAACTACTGAGGAGCCGTTTTTCCCGTTTCTGTCCCCACCTGTACCTGTACCCTCTTCCATCTGTCGGTTTACTCCACCCATTCCACTTTTCTCTCTCTTTCTCGCACTCGGACACACAGTTGGTTTACGTTCTTTTTCAAATCTCCAATACCCACTCCATGAAATTGAGGTGAAGACTCGAGATGATGATTCTATTAACACAGATTGACAACTCCCAGCACCAGCATCAACACCAGCCTCAATGAAACGAGAGACTGGTGTAGGAGCCAAATGATAAACATAGAACCAGTCACAGTGGAAGGGAGAGCTTATGATTTTGAACCAGAGCCACCAAAGGCATAGGATCCAGAACTAGAGCCAGAACCAGGACCAAACCAGGACGCCCACTACGTCAGGATCCGTTGCTAATGTCAGTCCTAGACGCACTTCCAGGCTCATTTCCCAGCGCATGTCACGAATCGCTGATCTATTCATTTCTTATCTCCACGGACTACTATTCATTTCCCTCATCTTTACCACCATCATCTTCTCTGTCTATGGTTACCATCACTTGATCTGACATGTTCATCATTTATCTCCTCTGATTCCTATCTCCATGGACATTCTCACCTATTCACTTATTCTCAATTCACTTCTTTTACATATATACCAAAGGACTTGTAGTTAGTTCCTTAGTCTGTTCACTTTGTCTCCACTCCGCTCTCAGTACAGTGCAGTGTTGAGTGTAGTCAGCTACTCACCTTCTACTTGTTCCTACGATTCCTCTCTCTCTCTCTCTCTCTCTCTCTACCGCCTCATTGTAACTCGTCAATCTATTTGTTCATTGTGTGACTTGGGTGGCCATTGCTAAGGGCCTGTTCGGCAAAAGATTCCAAGTTACATGTACCGGTTAATGTTAAATTTCGAGGCACGTGTGTATGTACCAACCCTGGGAAAAGTCCGGGACTACCTGCAAGAAAAAAACTGACACAGTCGGTTTGACGTCCGCAATGGCCCGTACATATCACGACAACTCCTCAAGGCATTCACTGCGTGTGCCAGCACGATTCTCCTGCAACACTCGGAAACGACGCGCATTTATAGCAACCGTGGCATCAATCGCTGTTGTTAGTGCCATCGCTGTTATTGACGCAACCTGGAACCGCCTCAATCCGGAACCATATCATACTTCTCGTTTGTCGGGTAGGGAATGGGTGGAGGAATTGATGTTTGGACATAGGAATCGTATGAGGGACTCACTAGCCTTCAGGCCAAGGGTGTTTCGGTTGCTAGAAAAGGAGTTGATTGAGAAGGGTGGATTGGTATCTAGTCGTTGGGTGGACACATCAGAGCAACTTGCTATATTCCTGTATCAGGCAGTAACGAATAATTCAGTTCGCAAGACAGCAGAACGGTTCCAGAGAAGCAATGAAACTGTTTCGAAGTGAGTTTTTTCTGCAGCCTCTCATTGCACATTGAGAGTTCACCCCAAATTAAATATGAAAGCTCTTTTAAAGCTGTTTTGGAAGCTATCGTCTCCCCCACATTCCATACAAGCTATATGAAACTTCCTGATGGGAGTGTTACCCCCAATCGCATTGGAAAGGACCCGAAGTTGGCTTTCTTCAAGGACACACTCAGAGCAATCGACGGCACTCATCTCTTTGTCAAACCCCCTTCCCTGACTTGTGGTCGCTGGCGAGACCATAATGGTAATTTGACACAGAATGTCCTTGCTGCGTGCGACTTCATGATGTTTTTTGTATTCGTTCTTGTTGGCTGGGAAGGTAGCGCTGCAGATAGCTTTCTCTACCAGGCTGCGCTAACATCAGGTGGGCTTTCTGTACCTTCAGGAAAGTACTATTTGGCAGATGCTGGTTTTGTGAGCTGTGACACACTCCTTGTGCCCTATCAAAATGTCCGTTACCATCTTCGAGAATGGATGGCAGGAAACCAAAGGTATGCCATAGGTGACTGTTGTACCCTTGCCATCCTGACTGATATCACAGGCCTCAAACCAAAGAGGAACTCTTCAACCTTCGGCATGCTCAGCTTCGGAACATGATAGAACGAATTTTTGGGGTGCTCAAATGTGAGTTCAAGATGGCTGCCGAAGCAAATGAATATCCCATCCAAATCCAATGTCTGATTCCTCTTGCGTTATGTCTCCTCCACAACTTTCTTCGCATCCATGATCCCGCTAGATGTGCAAACGAGCTGCAGCCATCTCTCCGTGACCGGCCTGTTGGAGATCCCCATGGAAATGCAGTACCTCTGTACAGTGCTGTTGCAGAGACAGAGAACGCCCGTGCCAATGCACGCCGTGATGCTATTGCAATGGCTATGTGGAATCAGTATCAGCAAGAACTCCAAACCCGCCGTAGTACCTCTTTGCAGAGCATCATGTAGATGAAATAAAAAACCAATTTATTTTTGAATGAACTATCTATCAACGCCTTTACGCCAAGTTATCCATTTCATCAGCAAGCCAAAAAGACCTAGCCATACACTCATCCTCATCTTTTGCATCAAAGCTCAGAAAGTCTTCAACGACATCATCCCCTCCATTAAGAACACGTCGAGCCTTGGCAAGCGACCGCGGTGACAAACCCTCCTCCTTCTTGATGGTAGACCATGCGAGGTCCTTGCGACTCTTTTGAGTGTGAGGAGTGAAACCCTTTGTCGGACTGACCAGCCCACTTACGAGTTTGTCAACACAGTCAACGAGCTGTCCAATCTGGGCACCGGAGCTTGGGCAAACACGCTTCTTGACAGGTGTCACAGGGGGGGTGTTGTTGTGCTTGTTGCCAGCAGTAGGCAGCTGCAGAGATTGTCAACTGTCAGTCTTGGTCAGTCAAGAAGATGAATGGTCACATACAGTGTATGGCGGAAGGGCATCCACATCACCGGCAGGTCCAGAATCATCTGCCTCTGGCTGATTAGCATCAGTTGGGTTGTTGTTATTGTTACCAGCATCTACGCCAGCTCCTGCATTAGCCTCTGGATCAGTAGAAGTCGAAGCAGAAGCACCAGCAGTGGACAAGAACACCAGGTCTCCTTGAGCTGCTGAGTCACCAATGAGGGCATTGATGTCATCGTAGTATGGAAAGTTATGAGTTTTGAAGTAGTTGTAATCGTCGAATTTTTCTTCTTGCTCCCATCCTAAATACAAAGCCATGAGCATGTATTCTAATGCAAGCAAGAGTGTGACACACCTTGTTATAGAGCAGATTCCGCCAGACATCCTCCGTAGCTGTAACACATTTCTTCTCGTCATCCCACCCAAAACCACTCAGATTGCATAGGTAGTTGACTGTTTTCCAAGATGCTTTGAACTACGAGCAACAAGTCAGTAGTAGGATTTTTAACATAATGCTGACACTCACCCTGTTCCAGTGAGATTTCACTTGCTGGGCATCAAAATCGTACCCGGCTTGATTGAGGTTTCCTGATATGGCCTGATAGACTTGCGGCTTGAAGTTCTTGTCTGCTTTGACTCCAGAGGCAACAGCTCCCTTCACGCCCTCGATGAGGATATCTTCAGATGTACCATCCCACTTGGCACGAGTTGAAGCACTGCTTTTGGGAGGCATCGGAGAGAGACGAGTGAAGGAAATACTTCAGTGATGAGAGGTGCATGAGCAGAGGATTTATACCTGCAGTCAAGTAGCCAGAGAATATCGTAGAAAACAGCAGAAAATCTGGGCGGGGTATGAGTTGACGCACACCAAACGTGGAACAAGTGATAAGTGGTGCAAAATGTGAAGAGTGAAAAGTGGACATGTGCTACTTTCTAAATAAGGAGCGAATGTACTGGTACATGTAACTTGGAATCTTTTGCCGAACAGGCCCTAAGTGACAATGTTCTTGACACTTGAACAGACTCTCTTACACCCACCTCACAAATAGACCTCGCAACTCAACACAAATTCTCCTGTCGTATTAAACTTTCTTACTCTTCCATCCTTCCCCTATGGTGCCCCAAGCCCATCATCTCTACCCTGTGTGAGGAGCCTCACAGGTCAGCCAGCATGAACAAGCTCAAGGAGTTGTTGCACGAAGTCATCCCCCATCTACACAGTTTCGAGACATAAAATGCCGATTCGAGTAAGGTGGTTGACTGACTCTGTAATTGAAATCCTGAAAACCCTTGATTGTACACACTGGCTCTCAACTTCGAACCACTCCTCACCAACCTACGAATCTGACCCCCACCAGAATACCGCTACAGGATTGAAAATTCAGACCCAAACAGCTTCAAAAAACTACTCACAACAGGTTGAAAACACAATATGAAAGCACGCCGTTGTGTTCGACAACCATTGGATTAAACTAAACAAGAGAACGTGGGCCAAAGGTGAAGTAACCATCTTTGAATACCTTCGAATAAAGATATCCCCTGAGAACATGTCCCCATGTTACGTGGCAGTCGTAGGCACTTGTTATTTCATCCAACTTGGAAACACTCCTATTCCCTGTTGGTTCAGTCATGACAACTACGAGGATTGTGACATTCTGGAATACTGTCTAGAGGAACTCAAAGAATACCTCCAAACTCGAATACCTAGAATAAACGACTACGATCGACTAGGAGACTATTGGGAAGACGTCCCCACTGAACAGTGGGATCATCTGTTTTCAGAACCTGAAGGCGCCAACTAGTGTATGTCCGGAAGCGGAATCCCTAGAGCAACTTGATCATGATCACACATCACATCATGAACTCCCAGTCGTACCTCCTCACCTCATATTCCCCTTGCCTGTATCCACCGACCTCACGCATATCATCTTCGACATCGACAGGACTGTCAATCCGTGTCCAAACCAATTCTCTGTATACAACCAAGTACTCACACGAGCAGAACTAGAACACAGTTTTGGACCCATACTACCACCTGGACAATATATTCCATCAGAACCTACTTCAGAAACCCAGCTCCCAATAACTGAACCCTCACCACATACTCAATTTGAAGAATCGGACCCTAACAACGAACCTATTCCCGAAACCGAATTACCACTTTCCCCAACCAAACCACAAACTTCTCTTAGAAGATCTCCATCTGACAGTACCCCCAGTGCAGTTCAAGAACCTATATCTGTCCAACCCCAACAAAAAATCGACTTCCACACTCTCTATTCCTCCCTTGCAATGTCCGAACATAACGAACCCACCTCAGCTACCGCCACTGCAGGAGGAACAAATAGACCCCCCTCAGGTACCCCTTCCGACAAAGAAGATCACCCTATTTCCCCTAATAGAACCACAAAGGAAAGAGGGGCAAAACCAGATAAGTTCACTGGAGAACAAACTTGGCAAAAGATTGGTTAGCTGAGTTCAGTAACTATCTTCGACTCAATGATAGGGTCTACCCTACGGAGGATGAGAAAATATCACTATTTCTCACCCTCTTCACAGGAGAAGAAGCAGGACAATGGGCTCACGAGATGATGGTGAAAATCTATGAAGAAGACAATGACTATAGTGACAGTGATGAAGAATCGACTAGTGACTTGTCGTCATTGAAGTCTATGACGAAGAAGAAGTCGTGGACCCTATGAGAAGTAAAACAAGAATTCCTGCGAGATTTTAAACCAACATCTCAGGAATCTCAAGCACAAGCGAAAATAGAAACCATAAGGATGGAAGGAGCTTTAGCAGATATAGATAAGTACAACTCTCAATTCAAACTATATGCTAAAGATACTGGTTACAACGACAAGGGATTAATGAAGTACTATCGAAAAGAGCTTCCAAGAGGATTGGTAGACCGAATTTCCCTTCTACCATCCCAACCTAAGAACCTTGTGGTGCTACAGAAGGCTATGGTCAAACAACATATTATCTGGGTGGAAAGACAAGCAGAAAAAGCCTTGAAGAATAAACAGCGAGGAGAAGGAGGGCAGCAGACCAGAGGATCACAGAGCATAGGAGGCAGTCGAACGAGGACCATGGAAGTTAATGCCTTCCAAAGTAATATCCCAAGTGCATCTCTGAATACTAAGTATCCACCTAAGCTGACGAACGAAGAAAGGGAAAAAATGAAGAAGGAAGGGCGGTGTTTCGGCTGTCGCGAAAAGGGACACACCACATGGAATTGTCCTATGTTTCCCAGATCCACCACGACAAATCCCAATAACACGGCCTGGACTAAAACCACCACAGAACCTTCGTCTTCCAAGACAAACATTACGATGAAGGATATCTTGGAATTCACCACCAAAATCAGGTCATTATCGGGAGAAGAAAAGGAGAAGGCAGCAGGATACCTAAAGGACCTTGTAACACAAACGGATTTTTAAATACCTCCCCTGTCACATCATCAGGAGGAGGAGTATGGACATATATACCAGTAAAAAACAGGCAATACATGAGCCTTATACCCTTTCGTAAGCCACAATTCTCATTTGAGCTAAGAATCACGGCAATCACTCAAAATCGACAGATTCCCTCGATAGAATTGAAAACGGAACTAATTGGTAAAATAACTGGACAAAAAATCGACGCAATGGCTCTACTGGACAGTGGAGCAGAAGGAATCATCATCAACAATACCTTCGCTCAAAAACATCACCTTAATTGAATTCCCATTGAAAAACCCTTCCCAGTACGAAACATCGATGGGTCCGAAAACGTGATGGGATGGGTAACACACTATACCATCCAAAAATTATGAATCTATGCACAAGATCAAAAGTCCCATCATGAAGAAACTGCCAAATTCTATATTACGGACATCGGTGATCACGATATCATCCTAGGTACCGATTGGTTGGAACACCACAACCCAGAGATCGATTGGGCGATCTCGGAAGTTAACCTAACATGCTGCGCTAATACCTGTGTACTGGAAAAACCCCCAGTGAAAGTCAAAGCTAAGTCGATTATACATCCTATGAAGTCGAGACAACCTGAAATAATCAACCCTAGGACGTATCACCGGGACTACCAGGTATCATACAAAGAACCTGTAGGACACTATAAACCAGTAGCACAGCCAAAGGTAGCGGGACAACGTCGAAGAGCATGATCTCAGAACACCCGCTCGAAACAGATCGAATTGGGGGCGTTGTTACCCTCGGAAGATACAACTGGACAATGGGACGTCCCATACCAATGGAGTCAACTCGCCATGGAATATATTGATGTTCCAAAGAATCAAGACAAAGAATTATCGGAAACCAAGCTGAGTATCCGTGCAGCTTTTACAAAAACACAACAAACTGTTGAAAACAAATTGACAATAGATCAACTGACACTGCTAGAAGAACAGATACCCAAGCAATATCACAATTACTTGTCAGTATTCAATAAGAAAACCTCAGAACGATTACCCCAATGAAGTAGCTGGGACCACGCAATTGAACTATGAGAGGATTTTCAACCGCGAACATGCAAAACATACCCCCTCTCACCAAACGAGCAAACCGAGTTAGACTCATTCCTAAACGAAAACCTCGAAAAAGGATACATAAAACCATCAAAGTCGCCTATGGCAAGTCCTTTCTTCTTTGTCAAGAAAAAGGACGGAAAACTACAACCAGTACAATACTACAGAGAACTCAACAAGGGTACCATAAAGAATGCGTATCCCTTACCTCTCATCCCAGAATTAATCGACAAACTCAAAAATGCACATGTATTCAGTAAGATCAACCTACGATGGGGATATAACAATATTCGGATCAAGGAAGGGGACAAGTGGAAGGCCGCATTCAAGACCAATTGAGGAGTCTTCAAACCAACAGTCATGTTCTTTGGACTAATGAATTCACCAGCCACCTTCCAAGCAATGATGAATACCATCTTTAAGGATCTCATCGATCAAGGGATGACATCCTCATATTCACCCACGATTTATCAGAACATCGTGAACTTGTACAGAAGGTCCTACAATGATTACGAGACAATGACTTATATGCAAAACCCAAGAAATGCACATTCGAAACAGATAAAGTCGATTTCTTGGGCCTTATCATTTCCCATGACACCTTAGCAATGGACTCTGCTAAAGTAGCGGGAGTAATCGAATGGCCAACACCAAAAACGGTAAAGGAAGTACAAGCATTCCTAGGATTCGGAAACTTCTACAGACGGTTCATCAAAGACTTCTCGAAAATTGCACAACCACTGTTCAACCTAACAAAGAAGGATAATCAGTGGAGTTGGGGAACAGAGATGGAGAATTCCTTCCAGTCTCTCAAAGCTGCCTTTATGTCGAAACCGGTTTTACTGATGCCCAATCACACCAAACCGTATCGAGCAGAAGTCGAGGCATCAGAATATGCAACAGGAGGCATACTCATGCAAACCAGAGATGACAACCAATGGCACCCAGTAGCCTACATCTCCAAGTCCCTCTCTGAAACGGAGCGAAACTACGACACCCACGATAAGGAACTGCTTGCAATCATACGAGCATTAGAAGCATGGCGACACTATCTGGAAGGAGCCCCACACTCCATCGAGATCTTGACTGATCACCAGAACCTAACATACTTCCAGACAGCACAGAAACTCAGCCGACGACAAGCACACTGGACATTGTTCCTGACAAGATTTGAGTTCTCCCTCCTTCATAAACCGGGAAGCCTTAATAAAGCTGATCCATTGTCCAGACGACCAGATCACCGAGTTGGGATAGAAAACGACAATGCCAATAGGGTCCTTCTTGACCCTAAATTCTTCTGAATTCGAGCAACCAGACAAGGGACTGTCACAGCTATAGGAGATGTAGAACTGTGTCGAAGGATCAAAGAGTCCCCCAAAAGGGACCTTGAAGTAGTGAGTGCCCTTGACGTCATTCTATGAAACGGACCATGGTCTCTGGTGAAAAATCTACAGGAATGGAACTACGAAGATGGGATTATATTGTTCCAGGGTAAAATCTATGTCCCAGCTGACGACAACCTTTGACGAGATATTGTGAAGTTACACCACGACTCCCTAGCGGCAGGACACCCAGGTAGATACAAAACCTATGAACTAGTCAGCAGAGAATTCTGGTGGCCAGGAATGTCAGTCTTCGTCAGAGACTATGTAAACGGTTGTGCCAAATGCCAGTTAACTAAACCCAATAATCATCCGACTCGAGTTCCCTTGGTACCCACCAAAATTCCAGAACGTCCTTTCGGAACAATCACCACTGACTTCATCATGGATCTCCCCAAATGTAAAGGATTCAATGCAGTACATGTCGTAGTTGACAGGTCAAAAAAAAACCGTCATTATATCGCCTTGTACAAAAACAATTGACAGCGACAGTACAGTCAACCTCCTGCTTGATCACACATGGCGGCGATATGGACTGTGGGATAAAATGATCTCCGATTGAGGACCGCAGTTCGCTAGTAAAGTCATGGCCGCGGTCCATGAGAAACTTGGAATAACATCAGCACTCAGTACAGCCTATCACCCACAGACCGACGGGGAATCCAAACAATACAACCAAGAACTAGAACAGTTCTTACAGATCTTCTGTAACTACCGACAGGAAGACGTATGTGGAATTCAGCCACAACACTAGAGTTCACTCAGCAACCAGAAAATCACCATTTGAACTCTTACACAGATATCAACTGCAATTCTTTCCGACATTTAACCCAACATCCAATCTACCGACAGTCGAAGAACAACTGGAAAATCTAAATCGACTCAGAGATGAACTCAAGGCTAGTCTAACTTCATTGGCGGAAACAATGAAAAATCAGCACAGAAACCATTCTATACTGTGGACAGGGTACAAGATTGGGGACAAGGTGTTACTCGATGGGAAAAACCTAAAAACAACGAGACTGAAAGCTAAGTTATCTGATCACTGTCATGGCCCATTCAAAGTCATTGAAGTAATTGGTCAGGTCAACTACAAGTTGAAATTACCAAAAACTTGGCGAATAGACCCCGTTTTTCATGCATCATTGCTATCACCATATGTCGAAACAGACGCTCATGGACTGAATTACCCCAAACCACCCGTGGAGTTACTAGATGCAGACGAGGAATACGACATAGAGAAAATACTAGACTCCAAACCCACCAGAAATAGGAAAGGAACTCAGTATCTCATCAAGTGGTTGGACTATCCTGACTCTGAGAACTCTTGGCTCCCCACGTCAAACCTATCAAACGTAATGGACATGGTTGAAGAATTCCACCAGAAACATCCACGGGCGTACCGACACAGATAGACAGCGTCTACCATCACGATTGCCGAGAAAAGGTTCCCATTCAGGTAGAATGGTGTTAAAAGAGGCTGCGCTTGAGCAGAAACCTTAGAAACATGTCTACCTCCACCCATCATCCACCTTCTCATTCACCCCAGAAACTTCACTCACATTCTCTGGGACTAGAATCCCATATGACCCTTGCGACGATGGCATTGATCTCTTCTGGTGCATGACATGGAACTACAATCCAAACGATTGGTTTCCCAACAATTGGTGGAACGCCAACAACGACACACTAAAGGGGGGTTGGAGGAACTCCGATGGATTTTATGACAATTGGTGGAGTGTGAACAACAAAATGCTCGACGATGGATGGGGTAACACCCACGACAACGACGGTTGGGACTCTGACAGTTGGGGCTCCTGGGGACATCATACCCCTGTGACACTATGGGAGTGCAAAACAGACGACGAAGAGTCGCAGGAGGCGATTTCTAAGGAGATGGAAAGAAGGCTCAACGACTGGTGGGAAACAGGACTTTGGAATCTATCCTTTCTGAACGACGGGGCCAACGACATATGAGCTCCAGTGCAAGCTCGTCATAAGAAGGGGGTAGTGTCACGAATTGCCGATCTATTCATTTCTTATCTCCACAGACTACTATTCATTTCCCTCATCTTTACCACCATCATCTTCTCTGTCTACAGTTACCATCACTTGATCTGACATGTTCATCATTTATCTCCTCTGATTCCTATCTCCATGGACATTCTCACCTATTCACTTATTCTCAATTCACTTCTTTTACATATATACCAAAGGACTTGTAGTTAGTTCCTTAGTCTGTTCACTTCGTCTCCACTCCGCTCTCAGTACAGTGCAGTGTTGAGTGTAGTCAGCTACTCACCTTCTACTTGTTCCTACAATTCCTCTATCTCTCTCTCTCTCTCTATACTGCCTCATTGTAACTCGTCAATCTATTTGTTCATTGTGTGACTTGGGTGGCCATTGCTAAGTGACAATGTTCTTGACAGCGCATGAAAAAGATGCCAAATGCTATTTTGACCAAATTTTGATGGTGTTGATGGTCAAGTGAAGAGAGTCACAATTGTGATTCACCACAAAAAGTGACAGAGTAAAATATGCGAAAGTGTAGAAAATATACCCAAATTTTCCTTGCTTTAAAAGCAGAGTCAAATTTGAGAGAATTTTGGGTCATATATACCCCCGCTTTCACATATTTTCTGCCGTTTTCGAAAGTATGCGAAATGAGAGTATATATCACAGAAGGATACAGCTTACTTGAGGTATATCTGAGGCCATTTTCGCAAGTATTGAAAACAGTGGAATATGTAAACGTATCTATGTTTACAACACGATCACATGTTGTGACAACCATATATTTACACTGATAGTCACACTTGTAACTTCTTTCTTTCTTATCTCTTTCAATATGATGTGTTCCTGATTATATCTTGTCTCCGCTTCGCTCCTCCATCAGCATCTCTGCTAGTGTGGCAGTCCCCATACTGCCATTACACTTTTTGAAAATCAATCTGTATGACTAGCTGCGAGACGTCATACACGTCTTCCATCAAGAGATTGTGTGAGTTTTCTTGTCGACCTTGGTTGCTCCTACCCGCCTTTCTTCTCTAACCGCCTTTTGCGAGTGAGTGAACTTGCTCGCTTCATGAGAAACAGTAACGGCGTTCATCACTCAGATACTCGTCTTGTCTACCCCATGCCCTTGTTATGTCTTGGTGTTCTTGCCTGTCTGTACCTGCCTTTTGCCTGTCTTGTCTACTTGTTTTGACTATGCCTTTTATCTTATTACACAGTGGCTGACTCTATGCATGCTAATAGTCCACACAAGAGAAAAGTCGAAACCACTGAGGTGGAAGTAGCCATTCCAAAGACTGCCTCACTGTCAGCTGCTTCATCCTCCACCTCAACACCTGCATCTGAGCCTTCTGTATTAACACCACTCCCTGAGAACTTCTGAGTCTACCCTCTTCCTCGTCAGACGAAGAAGAAGAGGAAACAGAAACTGTGGGAAGAGTACATCAAAGGACTCATCATCCATACCAACCTCACCAAGTTCAAGGACTATAACTTTAGTACTATGTACTACATGCTGGCGACTTACAATGATCTGCTGGTGGGGTCTAAGCAACACATAGACAATAGCTGCCTTCAAGGTGCCCTGCACATGGCCTTGGAGAATGAGAAAGGCCTGAAGAGATTCCTGAAGAAAAAGGAGGTCTTGGACAGCCTACCTCTTCAGGAGTGGGTGGATCAGGTCAAGCTGGCTGCTGCAAAATATTGTAGGGATATTTGTCCTGAACAGGACTGCATATCTTGTTTTGAGAAAGCCTTGGCCAAGGTGACCTCCTCCACTATGTCCATGCCTACATCTTTGTATCAAGCTCCTTGCACCACACGTCAACCAGCTGTGGCTGTCCCGGGTATCACTGCACATTCCCAGCATGTCTGAGGTTCATGCCTACCCTGGTCAGTTCCAATTGTACAAGGAGAGCCACCTCTGTTTCACTTGCTGCACTGCCAATGCTGACCACAAGGGGTCTGATTGCCCTCACAAGGGGAAGTTACTGTTGCCAACCATCCTCTGACTCAGGATGACATTGATTATGTGAATGAGATGTTTAGGAAGCATAAGGCCTCCCTCAACTTGAACACTATGCTGAAGAGGATTCCTACAGCCATTGCTGCTGTTGCACCTGCACCAACTACCACTGTTGTTGAGGATATTGAGGTCTTCCTGGAACAAGTTGGAAATTCTTCTCACCCTGTTGCTGCTGTATACCCAAACGCAAGGTCTGTCCCAGATGAGGACCTGTACTCCAATGCACATGCTGGACATTGTTCTGTTTCGTGGCCACCTGCTTCTCTGATGAGAGCTCCTGGTCATCAAGGCAGAAACTCTGAGGACTATTATGACTATGATGATTCCCTGTCTCCCCAATCTCATCACTGTCACTATAGCCTGTCTCCTCCTAAATGTTGTTGTAACTCCTCTTGGAGATACTCACTGGTTGTGGCCTTGAATGATGCCAGAAACAGCAACAATGAGGAATGGGCAAATGCAGGAGGGAATTTGACTCCCAAGGAACGTTCTTCTAGTCCAGATGGTCATCACACTGTGGTGAGTGATGCCCTGCTTCATATTCCACACTTAGAGCCTGTTCGTCCAAGCCAGCTCCCGGCTGCTGGGAGCTGGCTTGGTCACGTTTCCGTTCCCACGCGAGTACACTGCCACTTACTTGCTACTTTTTTTTAGTTCCGCACCGCGTTATCTACGATTAAATCACTGATAATAAACACCTTTCTGTCTTTTACTCTCACTTTCTTTTCTTTTCTCTTGTCGTTCTTCTTGCCGATGACCAAGAGAACCAAACCTGGTCATGGCATTGGGTATCAGCATGTCAGGCAGGTGTCTCTCAACCGAAATGCGCAGCATGCGTACATTGCAGAACCTGATACAAGCAAGAACGCAATCTGGGTCTTTCCAGACATTGTCCAGTTGTGCGTCGTCCTAGAGCCTCATGTTCCTGCTTCAGGGGACCGCTGCAAGTTCAAGAGTTCTGCGTTGAAGGATGCTGAAGATCAACTCAATGTTCATATCATTGTTGGAGGTCCGAAGAAGGCAAAAAATATTGCATCGAAGATTGCTGATGTGCGTTGTTATTCTATTCTTTAGAGTTAGTTACTGATCCGTTTCTGATGGTAGCTGTTAGCTATCTTTGACACTGTCACCTATCTGAAAAACCTTTCAGGTGGGCATTGGGATGACAAAAGCAGAGCCAATATCAACACTGAGGAGGAGGAGATTGTTTGGGATGCCATCGTTCTCAACAAGCCTGACTGTGCTCCGTTTAGGAATAGCGGTTGGGCTATCTACGATGATGTTGCCAAACTGCAACCAGAGAAGAGGAAGGGCGATCATCGCTTTTCCCCTTCAATGGGTGTTGTTGGTCTCAATCAGCCCACAGGTTCTCGTTCTCCACCTAGTGGTGATCCCGACCCAATACAACCAATTTAATTGCATCTTCTTGCAAAAATAGCACTGTCCAGTATTACACAAGGAGCTTCACACACTGACTGGACAACGAAACCTCTGCAGGATGCCTTGCATAAACATTGGCCCCAGATTTGGTCCTCAGTGTTGTTTTTGGTTGATGGATACCTGAAAACCTTCACCAGCTTTGAGTCGAGTTAGATGATGACTCTGTTTCAAATTAGCCTCCATAAAACAATAGGCTCATTGTTTTTCGCACTCACACTTCCACATAGAGTGGCCAACGAGATTCTTTCAACATCCAGTACCATTTCCTGTCTTCTCTGGCTATCATGGCTCCAAGACCTGGGAGGAGGCGCTCATGCCATAACCCATGATTCCTCCAACTGGCAAAGTGCCATTGCAGCTCTGCAATCTGCCCAGGTGCCTTATTCAAACTGGGAATGGCAACAGACCCTAGAAGATGCCTTTCATTGGAAGACTGACAGGAGTTTCTTGTTGGACATTATAGGAAGTTTCATTACCTGCATCCAAGATGGTTCATGTACACACCAGGCCGGCTTGCTCAAATTTACAATGGTGGCAGCTCACTTTGGCTTGTGTATCCATTCCGCTAAGTTTCAAGCTGAGTCTCTTTCTCATAGATGTATCCATTGGGTCATGGTCAGGCTTTGGAAGATTGTGTCCTTCCTGAGCCCTGATGACTTTATAGGTTCGGGCCTTGACGCCATCCTGAGCTGTTGCTGGACTTGCCTTACCTATATCATCTCCATGATTGAAGGTCATTTCCATTTGATTCTTGTCAACATGCTGCAGAATCGTCTACTCCAGTTCATGCTACAAGCCATCCCATTTTTCTTTGCCGATTCGTCTCAAACTTCAGAATTAGCCAGTGATGTGCACAAACTGTATTTCAACATATGGGATCATATCGCCAGATACACTACTCATTGGAAGGTGCTGAAGTTTCTGTATCAGTCCATTTGCAAGATCAAGAAGGAAGGGTATGAACTGTACTTGCAGAATGCCCCAGTACATTTGAAGGACTATTGGACTGCCCTGAAAAACACCTGTCATTGACCATGTTCATCTCAGGGCCAATTTCAAGGACCAAGTACTCACTTCTCAGCCTGTGTGTTGTTCAATAGTCAATCCTTTGTCATTTGAAGAGCGTGCTCATTGTGGTTATTACATAGTGCATTTGGTGCCATAACCCCAAGCCAGAGAAGTTCTATCGCTGTTCGGGCTGCTTGTGTGAGTATTATTGCAGTAGGGAATGTCAGAAGCTCAGTTGGGAGAGTCATAGAGAAGCATGTCAGTTGCTCAGTGATTACAAGCGTATGCCACCTCCATCTCATGTTTCCTCTCAACAGCTAATTGTCATCATATTACTTATAGCTTTTCACATCCTTCCCTTTGACACTCATGATCGACTCTTCGCCAACTTCATCACCCAGGAGAGCATTCGTTTATATCAAGATGAAGCTGCTACCGATGAAAGGGCCTATCGTGCAGCTCATTTTCTCTCAACAGACTCGCCTCTTATTCATGTGCATTACCTGGATGCTATCCCACTCAGACATGAGATAGTGAGATAGTGACCCTTGAAGAAGCTCATTTGTCAGTGGCCCCAGAATACTCTTGGAATGAATTCTTTGCAGAGCAGTTATCTCAACCAAAGGACTCGGAGTTGCTATTTCTTGTACAATTCTCAGGAGGCCCTATGGAGAAGTATTTCTGCACCCGTTTAGTATCGTGTATTTAGTAGTATTATGAATGGATGTACATTGTATATCTCCTCATGTATTTGATGGAATTGGTCATGTCTTTTTGATGAAATGACTGCTGGAGAGAGCCAGTTGACACTAACCAGACAGAAACGACTCTAAGTGGATCATTCTTAAACTCACAGTTTGCACTCTAGTACTTTTACAAAAAAACTGGACGTTGACTCGACTCAGTCCATCACCACTGCGCTTTACTCAATCCTCAATCTCTTCTTCTCATTCCCTCCTTAAGTTCCTTATGCCTGTTACAACAAACACAATGGCTAATGAAAGGGAACTCACTCCCCTTGAATCAATTTTGTCAAAATATCACAGCCAAAATAGATTACTTATGATGTTACTGTTTTGAATCTCATGTTGTTTTTGACTCGAGAATGACTACTACTAAGTTTGAATAGTCTGAAATGAAGCATCAGGACATTAATACTACCTTTATCTCAGCGTCATTTAGCATCTCAATTAAAAACAACCGAAACATGGGAAATGGAGAAAGAAAGCTGGGACTGAGGAAAAAGAAGCAGGCGCAGGTGCAGAAGACAAGAATGCTGTGTCTCGAAGCAAAGGTTGAGGATGCTTCTCTAGCTCTGCAATGCTCAACCTGAGACATGGCCACCTTCAGCAAATGCTGACTATCCCAGACGAGCAACACAAATTGGACGACTACAATGGGTGTAGTCAGTATCACATGTGCTATATGAGAGGAGTAAAGACAGGAGAACGATGTACTGTTCCACATGCATAGGGAGCCTAAGTATAATACACCTCCGAAGATCATGTCAAACCCAAGAAAATCCTCGTATTGAGGAAGACTTTGTAGTGATTGAAATACAAAATACAATGGCTCCAAGTAATACAGTGACACACAAGAGCAAAACAAGCATGAGAATGGAATAACCTGTTTAGAAAGAACTTGAGAGAATATATTGACAGTACAAAGGGAAGATTACTACGCACTTCATCTCAAGTTGGACTAAATCTCCATCTTGTCATCGTCTTCTTCTGACACACCCTCATTACTCTCTTTCATATCCTCAGCCATGCTAACATCTTTCACTCCGAGCCCTTCCCTCTTCCCAACCAAGCTTCTTATATATCCCCATATCTCCTTTGCACCCTCTAATGCTACACCCTTCACCTCCTTCAACTCAACCTCATCTATCCCTCCCTCATAACAACACCAGCTCATCCACAGACAAGTCGACCCTGCAGCAGAACCCATATCTGTCAAGGTTGCCAATACACTCAAATAACCACCCAAGTCACACACTGAGAGAGCAGATACAAAGCAGATAAATTGAGAGAGATGTGAATGAGAGAGAGAGAGAGAGACAAGTAGGCTGACTAGGCTCTACACTGCGTAGTAGTAGTATGGAGTGAAGACAAAGTGAACGAACTGGGGAATCAGTTACAAGAGAAATGCGAACAGATGAGAAAAGTAAGTAAAAATAGAATGATGCCATATGGTTGAGAAAGATAGGAAGATCAGATCAATTAAGTTAAAGATAGGAAGAGTGGATAAGAGATAAGAAAGATGGGAAGATTGATCAACAGTTTATAGAGTTTGACAGGTTTTATAAAGTTCAAAGTCAAAAATATAGGGAATGTGATGGACGAATGATCAGAGAAAGGGTTCAATAATGAAGTAAAAGAGGAAGGAGGACAGAGAACTGTAGCAGTTCGTGACAATATCTTTAGTCGTTTTCCTCCCCAAAACATCCGAGAAGAGGAACGCAAAACACCCGAGGCATCCAGAAAACTACTCTCCTCGTCAGCTGGGTCTACGATGTATCTTGATGACAACAACATGGATCTGCTTTTCCCCTTCCTTCCAACAACAACTGCGCAAATGACCCCTCTCATCAGTATAGAAGATGCATTGAGCATCATCAACGTCGAAGTGTTAATAACTGATGCCAGTACCTTGTCTCTTCCTACTGTCCAAACGCCTACGCCTACTCCCATATAGCTCCCTTGCAGAACCAACACCTGCTCTCACTGCGGGCAGCCATTGATATTTGCAGGCATTTTTGTTGAGACTTGAATTACAAAATTTTTGCATGATTTCTAGGCTGATAAAAATCAAAGTATTTGCCAGGAATTGCCACTGAAATGCCAGCTTTCCATTTAAAGCTGGGATTTCAGCGGCAAATACTTTGACTTTTATCAGCCTAGAAATCATGTGAAAAATTCGTAATTCAAGTCCCAACAAAAATGCCTGCAAATATCAATGGCCGCCCGCAGTGTCTACGACTTGGATAAGCGTCCTTGGATTAGCTGTCCCCAAGATAGAGCATTCTAACGCCGAGCTGAGAATACTCGCAAGATATTTTTCATGGGTACCTGGTACATTGGACAATGGGCGGACGAGGACTTCCAAAGTAGATTTGTTGGGTTTTTCTTGGGAGAGTGGGTGCTATAGGGCCGGAGAGTGAGACGAGGACAGTCGGAAAGGAATTCTGGGACGCTGAAGAAGTAAATCCGAAGCGAGCAGCCACGTCTGCCCGAGAGAGAGAGTCAAAAGAAAGAGTTGGGGGATACCTCAGTGTCGAATGTTGAAAGAAAAAAGTGCCGGGCGGCAAAATGACTCAGTTTTTCTCGAACCATCATCTACTGCGTGGTCTCTCGAAGATTTGGTTGAGGTAACCTCACCCCTTCATGTCTCGACAAGGAAGCCAAAAAGTCTCTTCATGGAATAGGAATCGTTCCAACTTGGAATGATTCCCCAAGCGAGGTACTCATGGAAATCATGAAGCTTTCTCTGGCAAAAAAACGCGTAATACCAAGTTGGGATCTACGTGCCAAATCATATCAAGGTGCGTTGTTCTGGGTAGCCCTTTGTCAGCTCTCTCTGACCTTCTTTATCTCAAAAGCAACATACAACCCGTTCCGCTGTTTTCCTTGCGTCAATCTTCTAATTCCAGTATCACGTCCCTGTCCTTGTGTTTACCATTACTATCAGTCAAGTGTTCTTACTACCATCAGCCCTGGCTTCGGTTCATCTTCCACTTCCATACCCCGACCTTAACTCTTTGTCCCCCCTTTGTTTCATATGCTCTCGTTCGCGTCTAGATCTTCTCTGCCCACGTCTTCTCAAAACGCTGGCGTTAAGGAATGAGGAAGATACATAGCCCTCCTCAACCTCAATTTTGTCAAGTCCCAAACCTATACGTATCCCTCGCCTACGTTGGTCCTCCCTTATACTCTCACTTTCATCCTTGTCAGCTTTGGCGGTTTTGGATACGGGTTTACTTTTAGTTGTGGGTTCAGTCGAAAGTGTGGAAAGTTGTCAAAGACGGCTAAAGGGTGGTGAAGGAGTGTACGAATGGACTGAGGCAATCGTTAGGACTAGGGATCGGGGTAGGTGATTTCTTTCTAGGTGTTTGTCTCTTCCTCTTTCGAATTCATATCCTGTTGAGTTCCTCTCTCTTTGGTTGTTTGGTTCCTTTTGGCGGTTGACAGTCAGCGGTTGGCGTTTCTTTGATTCCTTTTCTTCTTTGCTTTTCTTTCTTCTTCATTTCGCTATTCTGCCTGTTTGTCTGTCTATCTGTCTGTCTTCCTTTCATCCTTCTACAAATGCGCCCCTCCCCCCGCCCCCCCAGTTCTCTTCTCCAGGCTTGCCTCTCCCATCTCATCTATACCTATACCCATCCTCCCCTATGCCTATGCCTGTGCCCGTGCCTCCACATTGTCAGCCGATCTCGCCTCCTCGCCTTCATTTATGTTTGTCTTTCTTAGTATCGTCGTCGTTTGTTTCCCGTTTCTCAGGCCTCATCTCTCATTTCTCATCCCCGTTTTCTTTCTCATGTTTCATTTTTTAAGCGTTCCCCCTCCTTCCTTCTATCATTTTCATTTTCATTCTCATTGTCCTCGTCCTTGTGTTCTTGGTCATGTTCATCAACAAATACGGAGTAGCTGGGCGGCAGAGTTATGGTTTGGGCTTTGGAGGGCATACTCTTCCTCTCTTCTGCATTCGTCCCAACCCCCATCTTCTCCCAATGTCTCAACCTCTCACATCCTCTTCCTCTCCAGCCACGTCGGCACTGGCCCAGGCTACACGCCCCCCAACCGTCTTCTGATACCCACCTCGAAATCAATTAGCCAGCGTCGTTCTACCAGTTGGCGTTCATGGTGAAATCGACATCGGCACCCACACTGGACTGAGACTGAACAAGGGATCAACGAGCAACGCACATTCACGTCCATTGTGGAGGTTAGTTATGAGGCCCTTTAGGCCGAGTTAACTTATGTTGGCCCACCAAACTTTCGCACGGGTTCTAACTTTTACACGCCACCTCAGCGCTCCGAAGTGCCCGAACACTGCCATTTCAGCTGACGCTCAACTGACGTCGTTCCAGCCTTCCCTCCGCACCAGGCCCACCAACCAGCACGATGCTTTAGACGTGTTTACCTTCCCTCAACAGCCGTCGAAAGTCATCAAGAGCCACTCTCTGAGACTCTGAATCACTATGGCTACCTCTAATCCAAGGTCATTTAAAGGCATCGTTACATTAAAACGGTACAGTATTGGGCTCTATCTAATTAAAAGAATTTTTTACTGCACACGAAACCATTTTACTTAAACAGGCCTCGTAATTTGCCTTGCGAAGCAGTGGCACCTTTCCCCAGTGGTGGATTATGGATACCTGAATAGACAGTTTGCACAGCCACGAGCCTGCCCAAAATGGCATGTGCGCGTCACGAACCGCTCGAAACCCTGAGTTGCGCCCACCGTAGACACGTAGACTGTATAATCCCCATCTCCTTTCCGTAAAATGCCCATTACTCGTCGACAAGCCATCGAAAATGACCAGACCAATGCCAACGCAGCTCGTGATGAAGAGCATAACCCACCTGAATGCCCTGTCTCTCCACACTGGGATTGCGAAGAAGGTGGGGCTTTACCATCTGCTACTGATGACAAAGGTGCTAGTCAGGAGGGCTCTGGAGACGAGGAAGAAAGTGATAAGGATGATGATGAAGAAGTCTCTGAGAAAGAGACCAATGGACAGGATAACAACTCGCAGAACCGACAAAGCAGCAACTGGCTCCCCTGGCGAGATCGTGCCTTAATCAAGGAAGTTGACAATGCACAAGGACACACTGAAACTGTTCTAACCACACTGTATCTGCCAGCTCATCCAAGTCTACCGGTCCACCAGGCTGTGAACCACTTTCTGCATCACTCTCTTTCTCTTCAACGACATCCACAATTTTAAGGAGAAGCTGTTGGAAATTTTGCTGTTGCTGGAGCAAAACAACTTCCATTTGAGTAGTACGACGTGTTACAGGTGATGTGAGCAGTGTAATGTACGAGAAATACAGAAATGCCCAATTTTCGACTGGTGCAGGCGCAACTCAGCTTCTTGGGCGGTTCGTGACGCGCACGTGCCATTTCGGGCAGGCTCGTGGCTGCGCAAACTGTCTAATGTTCATGATGGACTCGGAGGTGATAAGGGTGTGGAGAAATTTTTGTGGATTGCGGGTGGGATTGGAATTAATCCGTTTTTTGAGTATGCTGAGGGCACCGTTTGCCGTTGGGGAAGAACCTGGAGGAGGAGAGGGTAGTGTGAAGGAATGGGATGTGAAATTGGTTCTTTCCATGAGGAGTCAGGACGTCCTCGTACCGGTAATTTGTTCTGCGTACCAAGAGTAGGAAGTCGAGAACGAGCAGAGTGCGAAGCAGTCGAGATATATACCTATGATTTGCAGCACTACAGCCAAGCCCCATCTAAGCATTGAGGGATTCGTCGTGAATGGAATGGAAGTCCAGATGGATGACCATCTAGGAGTAAAAATGCCATATTCTGAACATGCGTGTGTAGTAGATCTCCGTCATTTATACGATACGTAGCCACTGCAACTGGAACTTGGAAGGCTTGAGTGACAAAAATGGCACTTTACTCCAAGCGCTTCTACATCACTTGTTTGCCTCTGGAACCTCATATCAGTGCGACCGTCTTCAAATAGCTGTAACTCGGCATTTTGCGCCTCTGGAGTCTGGTTCAGAAGGAATCACGCATCCACATGAAATTGAGACGCGACGCGTTTGTAATAGCCCCTATTCACGTCCACATGCGCGGAATGCCAGAGACTCATACCTTCCATGTGTTATACAAAAGGCCCTGGGTTTGAGGAAAATAGGAAAGGTTACGCATTGCCCATCATCCGCCTGTTCAAGTTCTATTGATTTTGTATTGACCAAAAAACTGGTCCCTAAAAACGCCCGCTTTGACGACAGATCTACTGCTAACGCATCATTTCGATGGTCGCTGCTACTCCCTGTTTATAAGAGACTACCTACGTGCTTATGTAGGAAGGCGGGGCCTCGTACCTACCCTGTCTCATTTCTTCTATCTCCCTTCTTAATCCTTCAACAGCTTCCCTCCACTGCCTTTGAGACTCCCCAGAACCACCAGACTCACTGTCACGATGGGAAATTGAGTCTGTTCCTGCATACTTTCCATTTATTCCTTGGCTCGAGATTACTGAATCAGGGAATAGTTTTCTATCGCCCCTTTGAGTTTGTTGTCTGGTCGCCGCCTCGATCAAATTGAAAGGTGTGATGTCCATCATCTGTTGCTGCTCCTCGCCGCCTTTTCTACCACGCAGTCTCACCAATAACAGGGCTGCTCGAACCAGAATGGCCACTCCAAGTACAGATCCCACAACTGCTCCAGCAATCACACCCTTTTTGCTCCTGGGCGATGGAGATGGACTCGAATCGATACCAGGTGCTGTTATGGTTTGATTTGGCAGAGCTAGCGCTAACAATGAGAAACACGCTCCCTGGATTGGGCTAACAATTCCGCTCGCGTTCCCAGATCCAGTATGCACGTCGTAAGAGACTGGGAACATGTATTCGTCTTGGAACGTGGTGGAATCTTGAAGTGCAGCCCTAGATGTAGTCAAAATTAACCAAACGCGGGTCCGGGCACAATTATACCTGAGGAAAGCCTTGACTTACCTTGCAAAAACAGAAGTCATTAAGCTGCTCGCCATTAATTCGTCGATTTTGCTCATGGCTCCAGCCAGAAACATGAGATTGAAGCTACTGGTCAGATTTCCCGAAGAATCTATCGGAAACCCATAGGTACCACCAGTGCCCGAGTCCCTGAGGAATGTTGCTTGTATGCTGTAGACCTGGAGTACAATCATAGGGTTAAACACAAGGACAGTATCAATCTTAAATTCTCACTTCTTGATCAAACAACTCTGTCTGCAACAGCAAATCCATATATAAGTCGTACATTAGTGCGTATGAGCTTGGGTCAGCATATGAAGTTTTGATTGAATTTGATCCCGACTGGAGTGCTTTGGATTTCCACTGAGAAGCGAAGCTTGAGGCATTATCCTTTTGGAATCATGAAAGACAAAATTAAGATTCCATCTTGAATGAAGCCATTGAGCATTGTCCTCACTGCGTAATTCTTTGAATCCTGGTCATTCCCAAGCACTTTACTCATCTGTGACATAGCTCCAATTCCAATGATACCCTTCATAGCTAGCTTGGTCGAGGCGGGTAATAAATTATCTGTGCTGAGTCTGCAAGAAGTATGACAAGCAACCTGAATCAAGTCATTGTGAATTAAAAAAATTAAGAAACGCACTGGCTCTGGGTATCGAACAAAGTTTTAATGAGGTAGTCTGTCCAAGTCCTCAAAAGCGTATACTCCAAATATTTTACGTCAACATCATGCCCGTCAAAGCGTGGAGGGGAAAGACCATACATATTTTCCAATCAAAGACCCATCACCCGTTGCTCGTGCATGTGCATAGACCATCATCAGCATGCTTGCAGAATCTGTAAGTAATCCTCGCCAGTCTATGATATTCTGTGCAGACAGGCAGGTAATGTGATACGCACTCTGGACAGAGAACTGGCTGGCAGTGTTATCTACGATGTTGCGCGTGACGATCTTAGGGTATAATGATCCCAAATCAGGTGCAGCGTATTTATTGGCGTATGTTGAGGTATTTTGATAGTCAAGCAGGGATTCTAACAGATAGCCTCCCCAAGTCGCGTTTAGGTAAAGAATGGCAGGGAAGGAGCCGTAGAGAGTGGGGACACTATTCATGGATCTAGCAGAGTTACGAATCAATTTTTATCAGAACAAAAAAATGTTCGAACAATACTCATCTCACCTATCCCAACCGGTGTTTTTCATGAATGCCTTGACATTAGCTAGGCCTGTCTCGGTCTTGTCCAGAAACGTAAAATCGATTCCGGCCATCACCTGCCTGGCTACCAGTGAGAGTAAGTGGTAGTAACTGTTATTGTTTGGAGACGCCGCAGTCGCATCAGCAAGAATCTGACTGTCCAAAGCATCCGCTCGTTTAACGGCATTATCATAATCCTGCAAAAAGAAGTCGATGACATCTATGATGCCTTTCCCTCCGGAGAGAAAGTAAGGCCGTCTCGTTGCGTCTTCAGTGGGATACTGGGTGATAGGATCACGGACGACACCAAGCCCCCAAACGACCGGTTTCGTGGTTGAAGATATTGTCCCCAAGTTAACTGCGATTGCAAATGTAGGCCAATCTGGACTGTGCGTCCAGGCTTGTGAAATAGACCAGTCAGGATAAAGTCAGAATTACTTGCGTGTGTATGGTTCTGAAAGATGGGTCAACGGTGTTTGCTAGACTGCCGTTTTTCGCAAATCGAGGGCGCAGATCTGTGTCTGGTCCAGCTTGATAAGTAACATTGGTACTCTGAAAAGCGCATGATGACTTCTATGGCACCCGTTACCAAATGTCTTCAATACTCACCTTTTGCATTGCGTAATAGACCGTTCCATCTTGGGCTTGATCATAAAATTCCTCCAGAGGGCTAGGAGTACTCAGGTTGGTAATGTGGATAATAGATGATGAGCTCGATGTTACGCTCCACTGCACACCCTGGGTGCGATTACCCGATACCAACTCTGGAGCCCAAATATTTGAACATTATTTGTTGACGGAAATATCTCAGACAACGCACCAGCATATATATCGGAATAAACCTCAATTTCGTGAGCATCCCCGTCACTCGATTGACACTCGAAGGAAAGATAAGTAAATGGTAAGGACTGCTGGGATAGGTCCTGAGTCTAGGCGTCAGGGAAAGGTCATCAGTCAGAACATTTCAAACATATTAAAATGATTATGCACCTCTATTGGACTGAAGAAAGTTATATTCAATGTCATAAGTCCAGCCGAAAGCTCGAATACGGTCCGCGTAGGAGTGATGACCCTATTTTGTATAGTTGCTACGTTCGTGATCGGAGCCACCCCGGATGCACCGGGGTTCCCCAGCCATTCCCAAAGAATACCATCTATACGCACAACCCCGTACCAGCCAATATTCTACAACAGAGATTCTGTGAAAGAACTGGCGCGAGCCACCATAGCTTGAACTTACTTGACCACTCCAATGTTTTGGCGAACTAGTATTTGCCGGCGTTGGTGGGTTGCCACTCGGAGGACCTGTCCATGTATTGAGGTAGGAAGAGCGTACGGCAAGAGGGTATCTCGCTAGGGAGAAACCCCCAGAAGTCGACTGAGAATAGACCAATGGGTTGAGAAGAACACATAGAATGATGACAATTGGAAAGTGCATTGGGAAAGGGGAAATGGGTGTGTGTGGGGGGAAAGAAGCCATGTTTTTGGGTCATCCGTGCTATATGACCATCGACCAACAGTTGTTGCAGATTCTATGGTAGTTCCGGGACACGTTAGACCGTGAGTCTGATCCAAGGCATACCATCACCATCGCCGGGAGTCGTTGATATATTGATGAAGTGAATACTTGAGTATCAGAGAGAGATACTAGCTAAGTTCCTGGTTCGGTCCCTGACCATCAGCACGTAGTAAAGGAACCGAGATGGCCTCCATCAGTAAAACACGGGATTCTATTGACTGAATGGATCGGCTAGTTACGAGGCCCTTTAGGCCGAGTTAACTTATGTTGGCCCACCAAACTTTCGCACGGATTCTAACTTTTACACGCCACCTCAGCGCTCCGAAGTGCCCGAACACTGCCATTTCAGCTGACGCTCAACTGACGTCGTTCCAGCCTTCCCTCCGCACCAGGCCCACCAACCAGCACGACGCTTCAGACGCGTTCACCTTCCCTCAACAGCCGTCGAAAGTCATCAAGAGCCACTCTCTGAGACTCTGAATCACTATGGCTACCTCTAATCCAAGGTCATTTAAAGGCATCGTTACATTAAAACGGTACAGTATTGGGCTCTATCTAATTAAAAGAATTTTTTACTGCACACGAAACCATTTTACTTAAACGGGCCTCGTAATTTGCCTTGCGAAGCAGTGGCACCTTTCCCCAGTTATTTTTGGCTGAGGCTTGTCCCAAAAAAGATCGAGATGGGCCTGGCCGCTTCAAGTTGTGGATTGCCGGCTCAAGCCGGGCAATAGAAGCTTGATTTCTTCTGATGCCTCGGGCTGGGAGCTAAGCCGTGCGTAACTCGAAAGATTGACGACTATTAATATTATCCCCACTTGCTATTGGCGCTCGTTATTGTGATGGATCAGACAGGGAAGTCGTTGGGTATATAGTTATCGGTGCATGGAAGCTTGCGAAATTGTACAGACTCCAGAGAGGCATATTTCAGTGGTATATCTACTACGCTTTTGGCCTCGTTTGCCCAAGCACCTTCATGATCATCGTGTCCTTCTTGGTCCATCTGTGAGGCTAATACATCCTACTGAATCAAGTACATAGGACGTCATTGGCTTCACGCTCACCACTTATAACTTCTCATCTTTGGTTCATGATCCTCATGTGCTGATCATTGATGAGATTTCAGCTCGCAATACGGTAGGCTGAAGTCTTGCATCACCCAAATATCATAAGGCTCATAGTAGAACCATATATCATAACCATCAATCATTTCCTTTTTGCGCAGCAACGGTGAGTCAGAACTGTGCACTTTGGAATCCAATTGGAATCCCCTAGGTTAGCATTTCGGTCACGTTGCTGATCATTGATGAGATTTCAGCTCGCAATACGGTAGGCTGAAGTCTTGCATCATCCAGATATCATAAGGCTCATAGTAGAACCATATATCATAACCATCACAATCATTTCCTTTTTGCGCAGCAACGGTGAGTCAGAACTGTGCACTTTGGAATCCAATTGGAATCCCCTAGATTAGCATTTCGGTCACGTTACGAGGCCAAATGAAATGAGGGTGAGTTCTTTACACTCCATTTCTGCATGTGGCTATGTTGAATTGATCCCTGCTTTTCCCATTCGTAAATTCCTAAAACTCCTGAGTTCTAATTATCATAAAAAAATGAAACCAGCCCCTTCCCAGCATCCTTCTCCTCTGAAACTTGGTACATTCACTATCTCACTCCTACCAAGTCTCTATCATGCTGAAAATACAAAAATATCTGCTCAGCAGAAAGGCATACAGAAACACAATTTTTTACAGATATATCTTATATCAGTAGTAGTGATGTGATCTATCTGTCGAGCATATATTTTTGTCTTTTCGGCGTGTCTTGCATCTGTTGTAGTGAGATACACCAGTCCTTGCTAGTCCTCGCTGTCAACAATGTCGAGCTGCAGTCCCTTCCCTTGAATTCCATGTGACACAGCCACCAAAACGTGGCCAGAGCTGGGATACAAACTGATGGCCTTGTATAGCTTCTTTTAATACACTGACACCTTGTATAAGGGACTTTGTAGCTACATATAACCCTCATTCATCAATACACAGAGTTTATGAACTTTTTAGCGCTGATTCCCTCCCCTTATCTATTTGTAGGCAGAGTACAATCACCATTCTCTTGTTGCCCCCGCATCCCTCTTCCCCCAGAAAGGGTCTGCCCTGGAGGCAATGGAGAATGTAGAATCAACTCGAGATGTCGTTCAATAAGGAATGTTGTCAGATAACAAGGGATAGTATTGGGTGCATTTAACCCGCAGAAAATTGGCAAATCCAATCAAGTGGTCATTCCCATCAACCTAACTGGGCTTCACAGTGTATAAACCATATTTTGATGATTTTTCCTTATTTTTCAGTGGCCTCAAGGCCAGGTACTTGACCTCGTTTCTTAGCATGGATTCCTGATGCCCAAAGTACATAGCCTTATTTACTGGCTTCAGATTTATCTGGTTGGATGTGTCATTGTTGTCATTTCTCTCAAATCCTTAGACCCCCACCACCATGTTCATGTCAGCTTCACCACCACCTTTATACACACCCATTTTTCATTGACTATCTTTACTGGAAAGGTGTGTAGCCAAGCATCTTTAGCTCATTGGACTCGTTCTCACCACAGTTCAGTGCTGGTCCACACCCCCTTCATCAAACCAATGGAAAGTTTATGGCCTTGGCATTCCACCTGCATACCATATTTTCTGAAATTAGAAGGACCAGCAGATGGCCCTGCCAAAGCATTCCTATTACAAGGCCAAAATGAAATGAAGGATGGGTTCTTTACACTCAATTTTTGCATGTGACTATGTCAAATCACCCCCTGCTTTCCTCCCAATCTTTGTTTTGCAACTGTGACATTACAGTTTGTTTGCCTACCAACAACCCATCTGATGTGTCAGCATGTTTCTTTTTTTCAGTTTTTCACCACCTGTAGTGTCCTTGTTGTTGTTGTTGTAGGCTATTTAGTCTGAGGTAAACCCTGTAGCCTCATACTCGCCACACATCAGCACTGGCCCACACCCCTTTCATATAGCAGAGAAATGAAGGACAATCAATTGTTTTACATAATTCCACCTGCTTTACTTGAGCCTGGCATTGGTGGCAAATCTTGAATCTGTGCAGCAATGCCCTGAGTTAGCTGATACTGATTAACACCATAATGAAGGGGTGTGGGCCAGCACTGAGCGTGGCGGAAACGAGTCCAGTGAGTTCAAATTTAAGATGCTAGACCACACTCCAGTGAAGATATTCAATGAAAAACGGATATTGCTGGTTCAATTTCTGAGGAAAATACTAGAGTGTAGATCATTGTGTAGAATCAGAGGCGCAGAGCTATAATCAATATACATGAGAAAAAGATACAGCCCTCGAGCTCTTGAAAAGGGAATATTTACAAGAATAGGGGCACATATTCTCTATTACCGGAGAAAATCAGAAAGAAATTTGATGGAGACAGACAGAGGAAATCGGGACAAACTCAACATAGCCACACGTGGAAACACAGTGTAAAGAACTCATCCTCATTCTTCGGCCTCGTAATTAACAATTTGAAATGGGTCTTCTTGAGCTGGGTAGTAAGCTTGAGCAGGACCTTGAGGCAAATTGAAGGGCACTGGAGCTATGTCATGTTGTTCTTGAGGTACACACCTTGCCTCAGGACTATCCATGACATGTGCATTTCTTTCTCTGTCACGTTGAGCATTGCAATTTGCGATGTCTCAGAGGAGTATTTGGTGGGGTTTCCCTTATTGTTGATATATTCAGCTTCATAAGAATTCAGAAAAAGAAAAAGAATATTCACATTGAAAATGCACCTCTGGGATGCACAGAGTCAGTAATTGTGGCACTCCAGTTTATTTATAAATCAGTCTTACATGTACCACAGTTGGGGCTCTCCAAAGGCTCTCAGGTAACTCAAATAACTTTAGGATAAACAACATCACAGTGTTGAGAATGACCAAAATGATACAATCAACCTGTGTAGCGGACAGGTTGAAGATTTGACTATGATAGGAAGTACATTATTACCCTTTAGGAACATAACCCCTATTCAGTCAGCAACTTCCAGTCATGCCAGTATGCTGTTCACAGATTTTATATTATCATACTACACAGTGATGAACATTCCCCTGAGTTACGGGGCAGAAATAAAATGAAGGACAAGTTCTTTACACTCCATTTCCGTATGTGGCTATGCCGAATCACCCCCTGCTTTTCCTGTTTGTCTATTATGTACTTCAATCATCTTGGAACGTCATCCAAAGTAAAACTGTTGTAACCGTTTGACTATGGTCCGCTCCGGCTCGGCTCCGTACGGCTCTGCTAATAAATGGTCCAGCTCGGCTTTAGAGTCATTTTCTTCCGACTGGCTCTGACTAAAGCCGCATGAGTTGCGTCATTTTCGAACTTTACAAGGTCGACATGGTCTGGCCTCATTTTTCAGGCAGTTGTTTCAATTTCGTAATGTTGCTGTAGATACAATAAAGATACAATAAAGATGTTCCTAATATAGAAATGTTCAAATAAAGTCTATTTATCTTGAATTACAGTTTTTGACAAGCCTAGAGCGTGTACAAAGTCAGACAAGTCTTTGTCTCACAGTGGGTGTCACAGTGAAGCACACAGAAAGTAAGGAAAGGCCATAATAAAAGTAAGAAAGCATTGGTCTGAAAGTTGGTAGAATAGTCAACTTGAACTGGCAAGGAGTTGGAGCCACGCCACGTGGAGCCTGGAGCCGATTGACTGGTTCAGCTCACTCTAAATGCGGCTCGACTCCGTGGCTAGTCGGAGCCGAGTCGAGCTGTTTACAACACTAAACTGCAGCATCCAGCTCAGTTGTTCCTCTATCCAACCGAATTTTCGTTTACGAAATCTTCTGGTGCACTCCTATCGAGCTCTTGATTTTGGTGGACACCAATGTGATATTTGCCCACCAATAGGGCTCCTAGCAGATCGGATGAAGATTGGATATAGATCCATCCACTCGGATGAGAGGCAAAAGTTTCCCAATCCACATCAGCGGATGGTTGGTACATACACTGAAAACCTCTTCCTGCGCACTTTTTTCAGGTTTTTTCTTTGTGTTTAATACTTACAGGTAATATAGTTAAATTGTACAGTCTTGTATGAGTTCCCAGCATACATTTCAATGACCAGTGTTAATAAGTGGTTGTACCACCACAAAGTATTTACTTTCTCATGCTGAGCCCAGACAGAGTGGTGTCAAGAAAGAAATCTACTACGATCTAGCACAAGTCTACCATGTCAAAAGGTGTTATGAGGCCTCTTAAAGGCCAAGTTAACTTATGTCGACCTCAAAAATTTTACCACGACTTCAAACTCCCACCCCTTTTTGTTGCCACAGCCGGTCTTTGCCCTTACTGACAACTGGAATGTCCAGACTCGGTCTGGACCAGATCCAAGGACCGTTGACATCAATAACCATGACATCATGCTAGCGTGTCAAATTAACGCCCTTCTTCCCTCTCACTTTCCACTGATTCTCCCTCCCCTCTGCACAACCTGAGTTAGACTACATGAAAAGGCCTTATAATTTACCACACAAAGCAGTGGCCCTTTGCCCCAGTTGAATGATACTTCTGTCAATATTGGTAACTGTACAGTACCTTGGGAACACCCGAGAACTGCGCATAAAGGGAAGTACGGTCACTTCTGCTGCCCTTTATGCATCCGACAATGATCTTTGGATGGGCAGATGGGATCCGTCGGATGAGGTGAGCACCTCAAGCCCATCCGCATCTGAGGCCCCATCGCTGGATGACCATTGGATCATCCGATCCACTAGGAGCCCTACCCGTCAATGTCACTGACAATGACGAGCTCACCACTCCTCATTTTCTACGCGCACAATACTTTTTCCCATGCACAATGGCCCTCCAGCCTGTCCGCTATTCCACCGCTACGAGACCATTCTGACGAGCAGACGTTACGCAAGCCTGCGCAGAATAAGCCTGACTTGTGCTTGGTAGTAGCTTCATTGTGTACATACACTTCAATTAATAAATCTGCAGTACTCCATTACCATCACTGGACATTGTCCCGCAAAACTGCCTTAAGCTTTGCTGATGACGGCACTTTTGGTGCTTCATCTGCCCTCAGTGTGTGCCAAGGGGGACCGAAAATTTTGTAACATTACACAATGTCGAAAAATTTTTTAACGACCTCCAGGCTGCGACCGACCGACCGTACTTACCATATTTGGAAGGTTATTCTCACTGACTAATCACCGACTTACCAAATTTGGCTAGTTCCTAGCGGATCAGATGCTGTTCGGATGAGCTACCTTCATCCGCGGATGATTGGTAGGTATACTTAAACATTTTAAGAACATCTATTCACTGTGCTCAACCAATTTGAAGTACAGTACATGAAAATTATCGTAGTTCTGCGTCAGTTTGGCACATAGTAAGTTACAGTAAGGACAGTAAGTACAGCAGCAAGAGCATGAAAGTGCTTAGCCACTGAAATTTAATACACTATAGCAAACCTCAACCAGCCTTAAAACAGTCTAGACCAAGCCAAATTGAAGGTTTCCTTGGATT
Organism: Tetrapyrgos nigripes; assembly: GCA_013368315.1. Taxonomy (NCBI): domain Eukaryota; kingdom Fungi; phylum Basidiomycota; class Agaricomycetes; order Agaricales; family Campanellaceae; genus Tetrapyrgos; species Tetrapyrgos nigripes. The sequence goes on from JAACJM010000135.1 coordinate 68,011, forward strand.
TGTGACCAAAACCGAGCCACCTGCAAGATGTGGATGCCTCCGTTGGCAACTAAGACATTTTAAGTGGCTCAAATGTCGCGCAAAACATAGGGTTCCAAAAATTTTTAGTGACCTGAGACTGCCGACCGACCACCGGAGTGTGCCGGTCCGCAATCCCGGGTCCCCCTTGGTGTGTGCGAATGTCTACGACGGTTACCCTGGTTAAGCAGAGCACGTTCAGATGAGCGTAGAACTTTACAAATGTGGTCGTAAAATTTTTGGAAACAGGTATTACACCAATGGTGTACCGCCATGCTAAACTTGCCCTACGCTACCTGGTTTATGCTCTACAGTGTCAGTGGAATTCATATGTTTTTCGTATGGTAGTGCCATCAGTAACATTAATGTACTTGCCTGTATCCTCAGTGGTGGTAGAATTTTGGGCAGATTGATGACGGACCTATGAGCTGCCAGCTCGTCTTGCTCAAGGTTTTATCATCCCAGGAATGATGATGTACTCAGACCTACATCGGGATGCTTCCCTGACCCCTGGCATATCAGCTCTTGGTCCTAGCCCAGGTAATAGACGACTCCTCCTCCTCCTCCTAAGTCTCCCGATCTTTGTTTTGTGACTGACATCACAGTTTTTTTGCCAGTCCGATGGGTCAGTGTGTTGTTTCTTTTTTCAGTTTTCCACCATCCGTAGTGTCCTTGTTGTTGTACATCAGGAAAAAATTAATTAACTACCGAGCGCTCAGGTGTCTCTGTAGCGATAATAGACGGGTAGGAACGTCCCCTTTTATTGAGTGCTCCGTAGCACCGGTAGCATAGCGTCAAGTCTGTGTAGTATGAGTGAATGCTATCAGGTCTATCTGAAATACAAAGCCTATAAAACCTATCAAGACAAGATAGACAGTAACAGATTCTTATTACCTGACTATTAGTTATGAGGAACATTTCCGAGTGGACATGCGAAAGAAGATAATAAACGACATGTATTCCAGTGACTAGTGTTTCCCAAGTCCGGTTCTGAACCTGGGTTCGGACCGAACTTCTCTGGACTGAACATGAAGTCCAGTCCAAAGTTCAGTAGTTCTTTGAACCGAACTTTTTGCTCAGTTTGGAGTTCAGAAAGTGTTGGAAATGAACGGACGCGTCCGAACAGGTTTGAACCCGTTCGAACACGTACATCGGGCCGCGCCTGACAAAGCCAAATTCAAGCTGAGACGCGTCATTTTTTTCTGTACACGGCGTTGTGCTCTACCCTGATTCCACCGAAATCTTACCTTGTGTTCATGGTAACAAGTCGAGCACATGGTCGTTTGTATTCTCCACTGCAATTCCAAAAACTTAAATATCGTCATCCTATTTGAGTATCACCCTTGGTTAACTGAGCCTCAAGCATGGAATGCAGATCGTGGTCGTTGTTATGATACGAAACTCACGAAAGACCCTGAAGTAATATTTTTTTTTCTGGTGGTAGTTCATCCCTACCTAGAGTGTGCTTTGTGAGTCAATTCCTGTCTGCTTTCTGGATTGGCTATTTAGCAACTTGCCTCCAGCTCTTAGCAGTGGCTTTGGTCGAGGTTGGATGATGGCCTCCATTCAAAATAGGGTTCGTGCAGATGCAGTGTTTAACTCTGATCCACAAGCAGAGCTCAGACGATACCTGGAAAGCCCACTTGAGCCGGCAATTAATCCGGACAAAAGTGAGTTGGATGTTGTGCAATGGTGGGGTGTAAGCATTTTATTAGTATGATCCTATGCTTTAATAGTGACCGCAATTACTTTTCAGCGACATCAAGAGACTTATCCGACACTTTCTCGTATTGCATGAGATTATTTGGCTATACAAGGCTCTGCCACTCCATCAGAGAGAGCTTTTTCTAGTGCTGGACTCACTGATATGAAGCGTCGCAACAGACTCAGCCCAGCCACATTCTCGGCATTGCAAATGTTAAAGGGGGCTTACCGTAATGGACATATCTCAGCTGGACAACAGGCTGCCGAGCATATCAAAGATTTTATGCAAACATTGGATGAGTACTATTTTGGTGAAGATGAAGCCGAGGCTGATGATTCAGAAGCTGAGGAACTGGTACTCTAAAGGAATGAGTGTCTATTGCTTCAATATTTATTATACTTCATGTATCAGATTATTTATTCCAGAAAAATGGCCTTTCGGGCTTTTCGGGGAAGATTGCAGTTCGGACGCGTTTGAACGCTTTGTGAACCTGAACTGAACTTGAGTTCACTGAACGCAAAGTCCAGTTCTAAGTCCAAAAAATTCTTGAACTGAACCAAAAGTTCGGTTCTAGGTTCAAAAAAAATTGGTCTGAACCGGACGGAACCGGACTTGGTAAACACTACCAGTGACAAATACACAACAGGTAGTACTACACCACCCTCCCTCACTCCCTCGCTCCCTTGCTCCCACAGTGCAAAGTGTGAAGCTAGAAAAGAAATCAATCATCAATAGCAAGAAATCATCACAATGAAAGAAACTCACTACGGCCCAATCCCATAAATCCCAACGGCCAAGCTATCTTCACGTGCTTGCTGAAGTCGTTAAGGGCGTCAAAGGCGTTGCGCGTGTTGAGGGCGTTGAAGTCGTTGAGGGCGTTGAGGATGTTGAAGACATTATTGAGGCAGGCGTTGAAGTCGTTGAGGGTGTTGAGGACGTTGAGGATGTTGAAGACATTAGCCAGTTTGCGTTCTCGACTACGTGCGAAAATTGCACATGCGTTTACGCCTAAGGCGAAAATTTGCGTTGCGCCAAACAACACGCGTAGACCTCGTTTTCCTCTCAATAAAGATCTTCGTTAGCTTGTACATCTCGTAAAACTTGAAATATTACGACTCATTATGACCATGGAAGTGCTCCTCCTAGAACAACGATAGCAATTCCAGCAACTCTCATCCTCAGTCCCAGATCCAATTCGGCGTCACCGGAGCTCCCAGCTTGGCTAGACGGTGAACTATCAGGTTCTGGAGACTCAAACGACTCAGGTTCTTGTGGGATCTGTGCAGTCTGGCGTCGAGTACGAGGCATGTTGCAGTATGTAGAGGTACAAGATGCTACGTGGTAGGTCTACACGCGTTGTTTGGCGCAACGTAGTGTTGTAAACGGTTCGGCTCGGCTCCACGGAGCCGTAGAGCCGAGCCGCATTTGGAGCGAGCCGAGCCGCGTTAACGGCTCCTGGCTCCACGTGGCTCGACTCTGACTCATCGCCAGCTCGAGTCGTCTTTTCTCATCACTTTTACCTATACAACCAGTCTGTCACTACCGCGTTCTTCTTGCTCTATATCGTCGCTAGCCTTGTAGAAGATATGAAGCACAGCAATATATAATTTCCAGTGTGTTCCAGAGCTGCCTGTATGTCAGATTTTTGCGTCTTCCTTCTTTCTCCGGTACGGAAATTCCTCGAGGCTCAGGCTCATGCTCAGGGTTTCGTGCCCCCTTCAATGGCTTCGGCAACTTCATTTCATTGAACATGAAAGTTGCGCAGTCAAGAATGTGAAAGGAACAAGCACACATATAAAGGTTCGTCGTACTACATCCTTAAAGAGCTAAAACTCTTCATTTCAGGCAGATGCTCCCCAACGCCGACTCCATTCTTAGTTCGAAGACATCAGATGATGGGCAAAGAAGCAATCAGTTGTACGTATGCTCGTTGAGGTTTGCTGGAGGATAAATACTTGGTCGTACAGACAATGATGCTGTCAACAATTTCCATCCCCAAATGCCACCAAAGAGGAAGAAGAACAATTCTCGTGCTACCACTGAAGGTGCGTATGTCAAATTCAGACTTTTACACTGTGCTCATAGTATTGCTCAACAGAAAACGCTGCTCCACATCCGCGTCCGCGTCCACGTCCTCGTCTTCAGTCTACCACACAGAAGGATGCACAGACGCGAACGGTTACTTTTGCTCTCAGCCGTATGTGACTTTCTTCGATGTTCTTCCTAATATTCATTGTTTGGTAATGAATATAGCTGAAGACAACAGAGCTGTAACACCCGAAACACCCACCCGCTCCCAACATAGTCAACAACCTGCACACCAAGGCATTCTGGAAATGCCCGAAACGCCCACTCGCCCTCAACATGGACAACAGTCACGGAATGCCCTCGAAGAAGGTACGTACTACGATTCATTGACACACCACCCTATATTCTAATTGTTCTGTATAATTGTTCCATAGCTCTTGCGACGTCAGATGGTACGTGTAAATTCTTCCAACCACTTTCTTTGTTTATCACTTAACTCTGCTTTCAGATGAACCCGAAAATGAATTACATACTCCCCACCGACGATCACAGTGTACACCAAAGGGACCCGCACAGCTTGATCCATTGTTAGATCCTCCCCAACTACGGACACCACGAGGACGCCGCCGTCAACCAGATCCGGACCCAGACACACCAGCTCGTCTACAGTTGAGACCTGGCCCGGCCCGAACACCCGCTCGTTGTCATCCTCATCCTAGAAGTGTTCCTCCAGCCGACGAGGAGGATATTCAGCAGGCCCTAGATTCACTCTCGCCCATGTCCACTCCAGCGTCAACAATTCGTCTTCATCCTTCCGATATCGCTACAGCAGTCACCACAACTCCACGTGCAGGTCCACACAGTAAACCGCAACACTCAGCAAAGAAGACAAGGCAGAAGAAACCGAAGGCAAATGATGTATGGCCGTTTTTCAACATTGAAGAACATACTCAGAAACGGATATGTACAATATGCAGGTGTGTTTTTTAACTCTCTATTATCCCAAATATCTTTATCCTCAACTCTTGCAGTCATACAGCTTCCACCACGGGTGGAGACCCTCCTGATCCGTTCAGTGCAAACACGTCAACAGGGACTTTGCGGAAACACCTCTATACAAGTCACCTTAGCTTCTGGATCCAGTCCTGCGACCGCCTCAACATCAGTATCATGGCCAGGGAGGCACGGACATATGTCGAGTCCTATTGCGCAGACCCGGCCAATCCTGGGGAGCACATACCTCGTCAGGTGTATTCACGGGATGCTTTTCGAGATGCTATTTGTGAATTCATAATTTCGGACGATCAGGTCAGTAGTATCGTTTTCTCTACTATACTTTGCAACAGTGTTAATCGTCATATTAGGCCATCAATGCCATTGAAAACCCGAAGCTTCGAGCCATCTTTTTGATGCTCAAGAAGGATCTAGAAGACTCAGATATCCCTCGTCGTCATGAGATCCGGAGGCGCATACTAGAGCTGTGGGAGGAACACCTGGACAATCTTACAGCCGAGTTCGAGGTATGTAATCTTTCACTGTGTTCATTTGACTGTTTTCCTAACTTGCTGCAATCCATCTCACAGAATGCACTCAGCAAAATCAGTTTTACATCAGATATGTGGACAAACAGTAATATGACACCCTTTTTAGCAGTAACGGCCCACTGGATAGAGACAAAATCAAACCCAAAAGACAAAAATAGACTCAAGCTTAACCTTCGTGCTGAACTCATTGGTTTTCATCGAGTCCCTGGACGACATGATGGGGACCATTTGGGACGTGCGATGTTGTATGTTTTTGATCGTGTCAAACTGTCCTCAAAAGTAAGCCCTGATTTTTCACTTCCCTTCTTCAGCGCCTCATTTTCAATTGATACAACTTGGGTATGGGACTCTGGATGCGGCTGGAAACAACGATACAGCATTAGAATATGTTGAGCGAGACCTTCAATTTCGAGGCATTACATGGTCAAAACGGCAGTCTCGTATTTGGTGAGTTTTCCTTGCGCCCGTTCTCCGATCTTGAATTCATTGTGACGATACATCAGGTGCTTTCCCCATAGTGTCAACCGAGCCTGTCAAGATGTCATTAACGCATTGACTGACCTCAGTTTCGCTGATGAAACTTCACTGGACTATGATCCTGACGTCTCGATCCGAAGAGATTTAATAGCTAATTTGCGGACAGTGATTAGGATGGTGAGCGCTTTTCGTTTGTCGTTGCAATGTTATTAACCACCAGGTCTCCAGATTCGCGCCAGCTCACAGCGCCGAGATTTCTTTTCCGAATGTCTTGCCTACATCCAAATGATTGATATGGAACTTCTCAGAGATGTGAAAAACCGCTGGTCCTCTGTCCTTCTGATGCTTCTCCGTGCCATTTTGCTAAAAGAGGTATGTAAGTCTGAACAATCACTTTCCGCATTACCATGCTAATTAATTACCCTTGCGTAGGCAATCAAACGGATGATCAGTTTGCACAACGATCTGAAGAAATATTGGATGAACGATGAGGAATGGAATAAACTTGAGAGATATGCAGAGATTTTGCAGGTAAGGTATAACTCATCAGCGACAAGCCTTTCTTCTCACTCTTACTTTTTCATAGGTTCCACACTCCTTTCAGGAACGACTTTCAGGAGAAAAGACACCGACTTTGTCATTTGCACTCCCAGGTTATGACGCGATGATCGCAAAATGGGAGCACATGAAGGGTACACTGCCGCAGTACGCTTCAGTCATCGACGCTGGAATAGCAAAACTTCACAAGTATCGTGACCGTGCAGACGAGTCTGATGCATATACGCTGGCAATGAGTAAGTCACTTCAAACTCAAAACTGGTGATTTGAGCAGTTTACTCACAGACACGTCTTTCTAGTTGTTAATCCAAGTATAAAGCTTGACTGGTTCAAGCGCTTTGCTCCTCATCGTCTAGATGAGGCAAAAGAATTATTTCTTCGAGAGGTGAGTTGGCCGTTCTGCTTAGTGGTACCATGCTGAAGCTGACATTGTCTCAGCTTGAATCGTACACCAACGTGGCCAGCGACTGCCAACAGACCGTCACGCTTTCCGATTTATCAAACGATGATTGGGCGGATGCCATTCTTGGTCTTCCGACTAAGGATAAGCAAGTTATTTCTCGTATCTCTCAGGCTCACCAGGACGAGGTAAACAGCTATTTTTCCGACAAGTTGGCTGAACCGAAACAGGATGAATTGGCTTACTGGGAGGTTCGGGTTTTTTTTTTTTTTCACTATTCTGATTAAAGCTCATTGCCACCTATTTTCATTTTCAGGATAACCAGGCTCGCTTTCCAACTATCTTCCGACTCGCCCTTGATATCCTCCCCATCCAGGCCTCCTCCGTTCCATGTGAACGGGTATTTTCGTCATCAAGTGATACCGATACAAAAAAGCGCAACCGTATCAGTCCCGAACTCAACGAGGCTTTACAGATGCTCAAGTACACGTTGAGACGCGGCAATTCCATTTCATTTACTGCAGGGACTAGTCCAGAAGAGGAATTAGCCACGTTGAAGGAGCTATTGGCCGAGAAAAGTGACGAGTTGGAAGATAAAGGAGTTTCTGTTAAGACACTGTTGGAGATGTGGACAAGGGAAGATGAGAAGCAGCAGTGAAAGTACAAGTCATATTGCGTGCAATAGTAACTACTACATCGGTCTGTAATGTATTGAGTAGGTCTGTAAATAGTGTAGATAGTATGTATAAAGATTTTGTACCAGTTCAAACGGCGTGACAAGCAGGAAAGTATGCATGGTTCTCATTGAAGAAAAGGGGTGGAGAAGCGGAGCTTGATGGTGTAAGGAAGGGCACAAGAAAGGACAAAGTTGTAATGTAATCGGCGGATGATCACATGTGTGCAAAAAGAGATAGGTATAAATGCATGAGCTTTACAACACCGCTGAAATAAGGACGTTAGTGACTCTAGTTGGGTAAAGAAGACATTGGTACGCACTCTGCGATCTTGGAAACGAAGCGCGCTTTTACAACGAATGAGAGTTCGGAAAGGCTATTAAGAGTTTTGCTTAGTACCTGAACCAGTAAAAGTAGCAGAACCAAAACGCACGTTCCATTACCCAAGAGGTTTCCGTACCCGTGTCTCAGAGTGTAATCGGACGACTGAGTCTGCAGACCCTTCTTCTCCTCCTCAGGCACAAGACTCCGCAGCTCGCCAACGTTGATGGCGTACTATTTGTGGACTAAGGTGGAAGTGACGCATACCAGCCTTATCACGAAGTAACCTGGACTATACTTATCAAAGCGTCAGCACCGGGCAGTTAGTAGACAACTAGATACTTGCTTTGCTTCCCTAAGCATCTATTACTGGCAGAGAGACGCGACCACAGTGCTTGCGAGTATTCGAGAAACGGGTGAGCATTTTTCTGTTCGGAAGAAAAGGCGAGTTGTAAGTTTTTAGACGACAGATGGACGGACAGCGTTTTGGGGTAGACAGAGGGCATAACGAACTTTGAAGAATCGAAACGAGTGCGGCGGCTTTTGTAATCATTTAGAGAGGGTCATTAGAAGAGCGGAAAGCTAAGGGGTGTATCAACCAAACTGTATATGCGCTTGAAAAAGATAAAAAGACTTACATATTCGCTTCTTTGATCTTTTTAGTGACAACACAAGAAGCAGAGAGTGGCGGGATTGGCGGGAGTGGCTTCTGCGACGGATGGAAGAACAGGGAGGCAGTCAACGTTTGCTTTCGAACCGATGACCTAGCCACGTGGTCCCAGTCCAAAAATGACGCAGCTCCCGCGGCTATAGCCGGAGCCAGCCAGTGAAAAATGGCTCTAGAGCCGAGCCAGAGCCGTTATGAATGGAGCCGCTTAGAGCCGAGCCGGAGCCAACCGTAGTCGGACCGTTACAACACTAGCGCAACGCAAATTTTCGCCTTAGGCGTAAACGCACGTGCCATTTTCGCACGCAGTCGAGAACGCAAACTGGCTATTATTGAGGCGCTAAAGGCGGCCGTTTGTTGAGGTGCAGGTTGTTGAGGCATTGAGAAAGATGTTGAGGGCGTTTGAGAGTGCTGAGGGTGTTGAGCGGAGAGCAGAGAAAGAGGGCATTGGAGACTTGCTACGACGTGGCAAGTCAAAAAGTCAACCGATGATGATCCCCGACTCCGGACCGAAGGGACAGGAGGAGGGACGTGTCCCACCGATCGATCAACAAATTCGGGTTCTGAAATTTTAAACGGCGATTTCCGCAATGAGGTCATTGCCTTCTTCATGTCTTCGTCTCGCTGCCAATGCTTGCCCATTGTTTTTTTGTTCCAGCGTTGTCTGAGCCTTAACAACGTTTGCCTGCTATAGATCTTCTCCATCTTCATCAGCGTGCTGACCGTAATTTGACTTTAATGCACCCAAAAAGCAATCAGAAGTGTTGGGAGCTCACTTCATCGCCAATTTCCTCGCTGAAAAGCTCGCCCTTGCTGAGAACTCGTCTACAGTTACTTCCTCTGTGCATGAGTATCAATTCAAGTATCAAATAATGGACCGTGAACTTGGTGAGAGCTTCTGTCATGTTCTCGGCGAAAAGTATTATATTTGATGGCTTCCCTCGGTTGCCGTCAATCGCTCAAAGGCTTCAAACATTGGCTAAGGACGCCTGCCGCTGTGGATCTCATAGTCCGTTGTTTTAATTCTCAATCATCTCAATTCTTAGCTGAAGTTGTAATTTCTATTCCAGTGTCTGCCATAACGAAAAGGGATTTGACAGTTTGTACTAGGCTTCCAAGGAAGTTCTAACGTTATCCGCTCGGACATGCCGCTAGCACTTCGAATTGGCTATCTACGAGCCTGAGTCACAGTTTCGGATCCAACGAGGTTCTCGCTCAACTGTTCTTATTCTGTAGGCCCGAAAGCTGTGTTTCTATGTTTGAAGGTGAAGATCATGTAACCGTGGTTGAAGAAACTATGGCCGGTGTATTTGGCACTGTCGTTGATGTCATTTTTTCCCATCCAGAAGTTCATTACGACTCTGGATGTAAACAAGAAACCTCACAAAACCTAATTCTTGATGCGATTGATTTGTATCGACCGCAGTTTTTGGAGGAAAGAGATTGGTGAACCTGCAACTTGCACTGGCAGGAAGGCTGCTTGCATGAGTGGAAATGTTTTCGGAGCTACGCTGGACCCGAACCTCAACTCAACTGCTGCTGAGTTTGGCAATTGGGCATACAACGGAGTCGGGGACTGGCGCATAAGTTGCGCCGCTAAGAATGTAATTTTTTCTGCCGCGATTATGATATGGGTCGGAGTTTGAATGAACTTGTCAGCTTTTTCATTTTGTCGGTCTGCTCACAATCTGCGGTGCCCCGTCCGTCAAGTAAAAAGGAAATTACATTTGTATGTACATAGAAACCTTTGACTCGGAATTGCTTTCCTGCTCTAAGTGAGAATCTAGTAGGCACTACCAGGAACACCTGCTAAATTACATGGTCTACTGGCGTCTACACAGCTGTCAGCGGAGCCTACGGGTGCTACAAGCGCTACGTCAACTCCAGAGCACAAGCCATTTGCTACCGGACTGCCGGTATCCTTAGCCGACGTCCCGGTAGCCGAATATTTTTTCCTGATGTAGGCTACTCAGTCTGAGGTAGACCCTGCGGCCTTGTACTCGCCACGCGTCAGCGCTGGCCCACACCCCTTTCATATCAGTGGAAGGGTCTCCATACATGCATTCGCATTCGGCTGGCATATTCTAATAAGAGGTATATCACTATATGCGTTGTGAATGAGGCCATTGATGTAGAAAAGAGAGTAAATAACTAAACTTGCACACTACGATGGTGAAGACACGACCTCGAAGACGCAGGGATACATCTCCAACCGATATTACGTGGGAAAAAGTGTCCATCTAACCTCGCCACTGAGTGGGAAGATCTAAAAGACAGGATGATAGGCAAAACACCCTATCACCTTCATGGACATCGATGATCTCAGAGAAAGAGCGACTGCAAAAAAGGTCGACTGTTCAGAGGTCAAAAGTATTACTGATACCACAACCCGGATATATAAAAGACGATGAAAGAGCCATTCAACACGCCTGCTTAAACTCTAGTAGTTTCTGGGAGAATATCACGGCTGAGACTACGCTTCTATCCTATATATTCACTCATTACTAGCGCCACTCTTTTATTTAGATATCGATCGTGTATGGATCAAATCTGAGATTCGTGACACGACGCCAGTCCTAAGACTAGGATTCGTGAATGATACGATGTTTCACCGTAGTGGCACTTGTCATTGCCACTCGGCGCATTGAAGACTCCTTCAAGGTTTTTACCCACTGATTGTCGACTCTCTTGACGTACGTTCAAAGCAATTGACGTAGCATGCGAGTCTTGAATGAATGAAATTCCTATCGGGTCGAAGAAAGCAGCGAGGGCTGGAAGCAAGCGAGTATTTATATGCATACTTCTGTACTTCTGAACGCCACGCTAATTACAAGAGACAGTGGCAATGAACCTGACCTGATTGATATTATCATATGTATACGGTGTACAAGTGATCGGCACTAATAGACGCCAGGAATCAATCTCCATTTCACCATCTCGCTCCATCTCTTCCAATCCTCACCAAAAACACTCTGCATCATTTCGTCCTCTCGTTCGATCCTAAGTAGAAGACTAAGAACGACTGCACTTGCAGTGAGGACCCAATACCACGTCATGATCTGGCCTATCGTCGTCTCTAGAACGAGTCCGCATTCTGTAACCCAAGATCCTGACTGTCCATGGTTGCATAAAGCACCCAGGATACTGAATATCATCGCCGTGTAACTTGGGTGCCTCACGATACTGTATGGACCGTGAGTTATGAGTTTGTGGGAATTTTGAATACGAAGCTCAAAGGTGAAGAATTTCCCCAGAGCGTGGTAGCAGGAGATTCGAAGGATAGTACTTAGGGCGGTGATGAGAGAGCCGAGGAGGAAGACAGGACGGACGTAGAGTGACGCGATGCAGGAATCGTCTCCGGATTTTGTTAGAGTCCAGAGAAGAATCTGGGAAAGGGGACCATTGGGGTTTAGGGAAGCGAGAATTACGAGGAACTCGCAGAATTGGGCGGTCCAGGATAGAGTCTAGAAAAAAGTTGAAGGAACTATGAATGAGCTCGAAAAGAGAGTGGTTTTACCCTGAGAAGGATACATGGGAAAGCCAAGCTACGCAGAAATTTCTCTCTCCAATCTGGAACGATAATGCCGTTGGGAGATAGTGGCGCGTTAGGTGGGGCGGCGATGATACGCATACATATGGCATCTGACAGTAAAAGAGGTAACTTGAAGAGGAGGGTGTAGCCCATGAAGCTGTTTAACGAGTACGAGGAAGCCAGTGAATACCATCAGCTCGGGTTCTTAAGTAGTCCTAGGCCTCTCGTCCAAGCCTGAGATGAGATCAGTCAATTCCATCTGTAAAATAAGAAGGAACTGAGTGGTCATTTTGCATATGACTACCAATGGCGAGGCGCAAACTCGATTTGCGGAGGTTTCTCGAAGCCGGAACAGGAGCGATAAGGGTCAGGTTTCCCGCCATCATGTCAACGCTCTGTACATGCTTTTTATTACTACTGTATGAGTGAAACACCTAAAAAAGACGTACGAGTATAGCCGGTCAAGATCTCATCGATCTCATCATCCATGTCTTGTTCAGGCCTTGGCCTGAGTTTCCCATTCAGAACACATGCTCCCAAAAGTGACTTTTGAAATTACCGTTGAAGGAATGCTTTGGGAGATCGCCGGTTGATCGCCGGAGCTCTTTGGAAGTCTTTGATTCCCTGGCTGAGAGACTTTGGGGCATGTTGGATCGCAGTAGTAAAGTAGTAGCACCACACGAGGTAGCTCATCGTCTGTATCTCGAGCCTTGGCTCGAATTGGATGAGCTTTGAAGCAGGTTTTCTCAGGGGATTGCCGCTGAAAGAAGGCTTCAGGAGATGATGATGAGGATCGCCGGGGTGATTAAGCATGTAGCGCTGCATGAGTTCAGCATAGAGTAGACGTGGTGGACTTTATGGCCCACCTAAAGTTGTGGTGGTTAACCTTTTATTTTGAGGTCCCTTAGTAATACATATCCAATATTGCTGAGAATTCGAAAAATCTGAGTCGTTCCCGGACCTTGTCCAGTCGTGGCTGAGATCCTTTCGTGCATAATGCTGCAGTAGGAACGCCATCAGGAACGAGAGACAGCGAGGATAGCAAGATAACAGGGTCAGGCGAGCGATGAAAGAGAGATCTAGAAAGCTTCCGTACCTCATGCTAGACTCATCCGGCGAATGCCGAAGCTTCTCTAAAACTGTACAGTTACAGCGGGCGGCATCCTTCAGCGGATGCCGGCTGAGGCCGAGGGGTCGGATTTTACATGCCTTTTCGAGCATTGACGCATGAGAGAGGGAACAAACACGCGCAAGGCACACGGAAAGGCTCTGTACTAATGTAACCCTATTCACCTAGTACCTTTTAAAACGAACCGAGTCGAACTTGAGATGAGGGCAGTTCCTAGCTTCAAGTTTCTCAATATTTCGTCGATCCGCGAGCTTCCTCTGAGACAAATGAGATTTTCCTCGAGGTATATGCCGATACCGATTGATATGCCTCTGGTTTGTCTACATATTGTAATTATAAAGCGGAACTACTTGGTGGTACAGGTTTCGACTTGACTAGTTGTGGGAAGGATGTATTAGTTGTCAAGTAGGGACAATGACACAGAGGTTTATGAAAAGGGCTAGAAAGATTTTTGTACGACTACGATACATGAGTAAGGTGACTAACGATACAAGATGAACTACATGATTAGAAAATTATTAAAGTAGGGTAGAGAAGGAGAGTATTAGAGATAAGGTACACATTATAGTGATGGGGATGGTAGTTGAAGTGGGTAGAATTATAATAATGATAAGTAGAATCGGATACTAGAAGTCCGTTGAAGAAAAGACAACGAGTGATAGAGGCGCACAGAAAAACAAGCCAATTAAGACGACACCGCCATCGCCGACAATCTATGTGGACGAACATAGACCTTATTATTCTCCTCCCCTTCTCGAGTCTGCTCCCTTGAAGGCCGACTCTCCGAATCCGAACCATTCTGAATCTGAAGTCGCCCGTCAGCGGTACTAGGCCTCCTCTTCGGAGAATCCGTATCCTTAACCCTCTTATTCCTTTTAGGCACAGTAAGCGGCCTATGAGCTTCAGCGATGGTGGATATCGTGCTCACCCTCGCAGGAAGTCGAGGAACGGGAGGAATAGGAGTAACAGGCGAACGAGGTGAAGAGGGGAGTGTGTTGGAGCGTTCACGGTATCGGACGATAGGGACACCGAGGCCTGTATGCATATGAGGCTGAGAGGAGGAAAGAGGCGTAGGAGCCTCGTTGAAGACAAGTTTAGAGTGTTCGGCAGAGATGGGGGACTCGATACAGCTGGGACAGGAAGAGTCGTAGCTGTGGAGACATTTGATAGTGATGTGGCAGGGACGGTGATTCTGGGTGTTGGTGAGGAGATCTGAGGGAAAGGGGACGGAGGAGGATTCCGGTACGTGGAGACGAGGAGCGGGAAGGTAGATCCGTCTGGAGGCAGCAGAGCCAGCACGAGAACGACGACGAGTGCGAGGGGTGGATCCGGGTACTACTTCGTCTTCGGGAGAGTGGGATGACTTGTTACCACGTTTGAGAACGAGATTGAGAGAAGTTATCCTGGAGATGAAGCTCCTACGCGTAGATGTAGAAGGCAGGGAGGGATCAGGATATATAGAGGGGTGGGATTGAGAAAGGGAGCTGCGGCGAGACATGTGGATGAGGAGCTCGTTTGGAAAGGAGGTAGGAGGTGTAGGTCAACGAGGTGTAGAATGGATGAGGATGATCCGAAGCTCTTGGACGCGCAATAAATACTCGAAGGCTCACCTGCGATTTTCAAATGCTCAGCACGACGCATGAAAACATATCCGTACTGCGGATACGAGTTTCAGGAATCTGGCGTGTGTTTGTGCCTTACACTGCCAGTGTTTCAAGAGATCGAGGAAGTAACAAGGAAGTAAAATACGAGGACGACCATACGGTCTAGGCCAGCCTGCAACACTGCAATTAGTAGCAGCGTTTAACCAGAGATTGAGGAAAGAGCTTCAAGGGGCCGGAGACTAGCATAGTATTCAAGGACTCTGGTTGGTTGAAGAAAAAGTTCAATCTCCGCTCAAATTCGACTTATACAAAATTTTGTGCGACTTTGGCTACTATCACAGTCAGTGTAGGAAATAAGAATATCATAAGGCATAAGTATGAGTACGCATGTATGTAAGCTTGTAAACTTGTCAGTAACTATCAGTAACTATCAGTGACTTTGGTAAAATAAATCATAGAGATATACGCGAGGGAACGTCGAAATCCATGGGTGGAAGTACCTCAACACGAACTCGAAACACTACCCATCTCCCTCTCCAACCTCCTACCAACCTCCCCAACCTGCTCAACCGTCAAACCCGAAACTTCCGAATAAACAGTCGGATGTTCACGTGCACAATGCTCTACCAAGTTATCTAAACTTAGTGGGGCTTTGGCGTCGACGGTGAATAGTTTTGAGCCAGTCTTCTTCAACGTCGACCTTGGACAATAACGGCAATAAATTTTCCCCTCCTCGTCGTCCTGGACAAACATTTGACCTAGATCTGAGAGTTTGAGTTTCATCGACTCTGTTGCGCACAAGTCTGTCTTCTGTTTCCGTGACTCTGAACTAGAGCCTGAGGGGAATGGTGTACACGTCGTGGTAAATGCCGTGTTCCTGTCTTTGTCTTGAAGGATACGTGATGACGACGATGAGGATGAGGATGAGGATAAGGACAATTGAGACGAAGATCGCGACAGAGAAGAGGATGGGGATGGTTGTATGGAATTGACGGAATGATGGGCAAGGGGATGGGGAGACCGACAAGCCGTTGTAGCAGTCGTATTCGACACAGGTGACCTAGCTGGGGTCTTAATAGACATCCCCCAGATATCCACGACGTCAATATGCCTAGATCGCCTCAGATTTTTCAATACATCCTTCTTCCCACCACCCGCCTCAATACCCCTCTCGCTACTACCATTCCTCGTGCTCGTTTTCACTTCCATCTTTTCCCTCAACTTAATCAACCGCCGACGCCGTAGCACATCATACAGAGGGACCTCGACTGACTCGACGGATTCGCAGTCAGAGACTTCCCCCTCCTCAGCTGCCCCTTCCCCTTCTCTTTCTCCACTTGCTGGTTCTCGTCCCGATTCAGACTCGCACTCAGAGTCGAATTCCAAGTCCATATCGCATTCCCACAAGCCTTCGTCCATTTGATCCACTACAGCATCAATTTCGACGTCGTCCACATCCACGTCGTTGGCAGTGGCAATGACAATACTAGTACCAGCACCAGCAGCTGCACTAGCACCGTCAATTGGGAGTCGGCTCAGAAGGGGGCTTGGACCCGAAAAAGTTGTACCTTCCCAGTCGTCTGGAATGGGATCTGGCTCTGGCATAGACATTGGCTTGTCTACCTCAACAATCTCAACTTCCCGAGAAATCGAAGCCCCAGGTCGTGACGAAGAAGACAAAGACGAAGACGGCCTCGACGACTTTGACTCTGACTCTGACTCCAAGCCTAAGTCTAAGTCTAACCCGGAACGGGTCCTCTCATCGCCGTCACCGTCACCGTCACAAACTCTCCGCTTCGGCCCAGTCCTATTACCCCTATTACTCCTGTGCAGATACTCGGAATAATTGTGATTATCAGGGTCATGGGATAAGGCTTGTATGTCAAAGCCGATGGGGTTAGGTCTGGTGGTGCCAACTCTGACTGTGCTGATATCGGCGTTGGAATTGGAAGAGTTAAAGTCGAGGTGGATTGGGGAAGAGAGAGCGTAGATAGAGTGGGGGTTGATACTGGGTTTGGCGGCGTTGGAGTTGGAAGGACCCGAGGTCGTTGCGTGAGCAGTAGAGTCTGAGTTGAAGAGTAACCGTCTCCCATGTAACATTTGTGACTTAGAGATGTGCAAGGGTGGTGGGGATGTATATGGAAAATGTGGATGATGGTCGTTCTGAAGGGAGTAATGTGGGTGAGAAGGATACTGATCTAAGCCACTGGCACCAAGTTGAGACTCAGAGTCAAACTCCCGAATCATTGAGGTAGACGGTTGTGGATATACAGTGTCTCGGTGGTCGTGGTCGTGGTCCTCCCCTTCTTCAACTGACGACGGTGGTGTAGGAAGATGCCTCCGCTTCGCGTTTACGTCTTTCTGTACGTCGTATTCGTCCGCACCATCCATATCCATGGCGTCCCCTTCACTTCGATGGCGCTTTAGACCCCTCATACCCATCTCCATCTCCATTCCCTTTGCTCTCTTCTCCTTTTCCTGGTTCTGTTTCTGTTTCTCCTGTACAGCTTTCGCCCTCGCACGCATCTCATCCAACTCTACCCTCAATGCTTCCATCTCCCTCTCTCGTTCCCTACTCTCAATAACCCGCTCACGTCGCTCTTTTTGATGAAGAAGCATCATAGCGGAATATTTTGAACGAAGAGAGGATAGGGAAGAGAGGTCGTGGACGATACGGGAGAAGGTTTGGTCGAAGCAGAAGAGGGGGGAGTGGTTTTCTTGGGCTAGAGATGAGGATGGGTTAGAGGATGGGCGGGAAGGGGTGTTGGGGTTGGCTTCTGCTGAGGATAAAGATAAAGACGGGTTGTTGCCTTGAGGCGAGCGGGAGGATGAAGGCGTTTGGTTTGGGTTTGAGTTGGGGTTTGCGTGATTTGGAGAATGAGAAGATGGAAGACCTGGGAGGTGGGGGTACGGTGTTCGAGTTGGAGGTTGAGATTGAGGGAACAGTAAACGTAGAGGTGAAGGTGGTGAGGGGCGATGGCGACCACTGGAACCATGTGGAGATAGATGGGGGTAGTAACGTTCAGCGTAGGCGTGAGCGTATGGATGTGGATGTGAATGGAGATGAGGATGTTGGTGTGGTTGTGGTTGAGGTCGAGGTCGAACGCGACTTTGTACCGGTGGTGGTCGTAGCTGCGGTCGTGATACTGATACTGGTCGCGACACAGTACCAGTATCGGGATAGTAATAAACTGGACGGGGATGAGGAGCGACCAGCACTGGTGCTACGCGCCGAGGTGGAGTCATGCTTGCACCGGGGGGAATCTGAGCATGATTTGGGAATGGGGTAATGACGCGTTGCGGTGTATAACCTTGAGCTTGCGCATGAGCATAAAAGGGTGTAGGCGGTGTCGATGATGAGGGTCTTGGTGTCGTGGATGAAGGCTAGAAGTATGAAGAGTAAATAAACGGACAAAGAAAGATGTAACGATATAAGACACACCATGACAACTCCTTCTGACGTCTGCGCCTGAATGATAGTCTGACTCCCGCTACTATTAGCCTGATTGGGGAGGTTATGATTCACTCGTAGCTAATAACGGTACACCGAGAGTTAGTACATCATACAGTGATGACGTAGATGCATACGAACAGGAAGAAACTGGGGTTTTCTTGGAAGGGGCTTGATAGGCGGTCTATTACACGGCACAGTCTTGAACCCGTTGTAGAGCATGGGCATTGTAGAGGAATTGGACGGCAACATCGAGGAAGAGGACTGGGAGTGGCGTATCCATCAGACCGACACGTCGAGGACAACAAAGACCAGAGTACTCACAGCTACTGCCCCCTGCCCCTCCATTATCGTGGTAGGCTCACTACTCATCACTATAAGATATGGACCAGCCTATACTCGACGGTCTGTAGGCGTAGTCGGGATACAATCAAGAAGTAAGTTGTCAAGCAAAGTGGGGCAAAGCGCCAGCGCTTGGACTTCCCGTACTTACATAGGTACCGGTGATAAAAAGATGAGAGGCACTTTGACAATAACCCCATCGAATAGCTTCCTGAAAGCGTTCTCTGACTACCTGTTGAGTAAGGAGTGTGGTAGAAGTGGCATGGTATCGCCATTTGACAATAAGCCAAAGACAATAAAGGGGAGGATCCCATGGGCGATGAAAGACAAAAGAGACAACAATACTGAATAAGCGGCGCTGACACGAGGCCGTGTGTCATTTCCTACCCTGCAAAATCGACTCACTCCGCAAGTCCGTCGACTCATTGTAACTCGAGTTTGGACATACACGAATGGAGATAAGGAACTTTGACTCGATATCATCTCATATTGAGAAAGAGCTCTTCATAACAGAACAAATAGACAGCAATAGTAATGCAAAAGTGAGATGAAAGCGACACGGAAGAAAATACATGTACACGCAGTCAAGAGTATTGAGTACATATGGGACAGAAGTAGATGAAGACGTAGACCAAAAGACCAAGAAAGCGATAGCGTTTAGTATACATTATTAGCATAGCTGCATAATTTCGTTTTACACTGCGGATCAAGTATGTGTTAGTCAAATAATCATATGATCGTTCAGTAGACGACTCACGAAGATCTTTAGAGGAAACCAGTGAGGAAACCAGTCTATGTATAGAAAGGAGAGAGACGTTGACGGAGACAAGAAAGAAAAACGAAAAACGGAGACAAGAAACGACGAAACGCATTTGATACACCAAGAAAAGATACCAGTGAAATTAGAACGAAAAAAAGAAAAATGAGCAAATCACTTCGTCTGTTTCCTCCTATTCTTCCCCCCTCCCCCCTCACCACCTTTACCCCCACCCACACTAGCACCCCCTGCTGCAGCCCCACCTCCCCCCTGCTTCAACTGAACCAACTCGAGTGCAATCTTCGCATGACTATACTTGACAACCTCTTCAACCCTCTCTGAATGTTCATCCCAGGAATGTTTAAACATGTCGGTGAAAGAAGGAGAGTTGGTTGGGAACGTTTTGGGTTTGGTCATTGTGGTTTTGGAGTGGGTACTGTTTATAGGATGAGGTTGGTTAGCGAAAGAACGAGAAACAAGATCAAAAGAAAGAAAGGAGGAATTAAGAATACTCACCGACACTCCCGACACACATACTCCCCACCTACAGTATCGTACAACAACTCGATATGACGGAACGCAAGTTTGTCTTTCGCAGTCCCACTTGCACCACCAGATCCATTGACACTCCCCTTCCCATTGCCAGTCCCTGGAGCAGCAGTGTCACCACTACGACCAGACTCCTTCGTCGTAGACCCATTAGCCAATCCATTCGCCGTGGCACCGTTGTCAGAAATGGAATTCGCTCGTTCCCTCTCCCGTTCTCTTTCCCTCTGTTCCCTCTCCATATATTGCTGCGTAATAAATGCCGAAGTCGTAGGCGTATGTGTATTGGGGTAATGATAATACCCAGAGCCGGGTGCAGATACAGGGGGTTTGATATTAGAACCCGAACTTGAAGAAGAACCTGGACCAGGCGGCCCCAAATACAAAATGGGTAACGAAGCAGGTGCAGATGCAGGTGTTGGCGCTGGAGCTGGAGGCGGCGGCGGCGGCGGTGGTTGAGCAGGGTTGGTATTCGGAATAGGCTGCATCGTTTGGTCACGGTAATAAGACCTTGAAGCCGCTGTCGCCAAGTCAGAACGGTCAGAACGGTCGTTGGGATTGCGATTTGGGTAAGTATTCGTCGTGGGAGGAAGAGAGTGTTTATAAGGACGCTGATACATGTGCGAGTCGTAGAAGTTGTGTTGGTTGGGTCGAGAAGCGTTTGCGTTTGCGTTGGATTCTGAGTGAGGAATTAACGGAGAGACGAATGGAGGAGGTTGAGCAGGTGCTGCTGCTACTGGTGATGAACCCGAATCCACTCCATAGGGAGGAGGATAGTCATTCATCTCTGCTCTAGATAACGCAGTATCTTCATTCGCGGTCCGTAGCTCTGCCCTTGGAGACCGATTATTTTCGTGCGTTCTAGCGATTTTGGGTATACGCTCTCGGTCTCTTTCCCTTTCGTCGCCGGTTCCGCCATCCTTCTCCTCAAGTCGAGCCTTCTCCCTAGATCCAGGTGAAACAATCTCCCCTTCTTCCTCCTCGTCGCCGTCTCGTCCTCCTTCAAATTCAGCCCGACTTCGTTTTCGAGAAGTGTCAACTTCGCCTTCTTCTACCCTTGTACTGGAAGAGCCGGTGACACCGTTAGGTCGGGCAGTGGAAGACGAAGACGAAGCCTCGGGATAGGCAGGATATTCTGGAGGTGGACTCTGTGTCGGTAACGGTGGAGGTGACACCGTAGGCGGTGCTGGTGTAGACCCGGAAGCATTCCTACGAGAAATCGACAAACGTTGTCTCTTGAGGGGACGATAATCGGTAAAGTCGTCTTCAGGCGCAGAAAGGTCTAACGGTGCCGAAGCTGACAATGGTGAAGGCTGAGCGGACGAAGCTCGGTCCCTAGATTGAGAAGCTTGAGCCAACATTAGCCGGTGGTTGTCGGAATATGATGTAGGTGGAGGTATGGGAATAGACGTTGCTTGTGAAGCTGCCGACATTGGGACTGGGGAGTCGGAAACGACTTCGTTGGCTGTCTGGTTATCTTGAACTGAAGCAGATCTGGGCCAAGAACTGTCTTGTACGGCTCTACCGACGACACCCTGAGACGACAGAAAAAGTCGGTTTAAAAAAAAATCCAGATGAAAAGGTCATGAGTGCACGCACCGATACAGGCTCCCTCAACCTCGCTACTTCCTCTCTCAAAGCCCTAATCTCCGCTTCCCACCTGTGCCTCTCATCATCTTCCACTTCTCTCGACCCCATACTCCTCTTCAACACTCTCAACTCCTCCTCAACTATCCTCTTCGCCTCCTCAACCCTCTCTCTCGCCTTCTTCTCCCTTTTACACTCATCCGCCATAATCTCCTTCTTCCCCCTCTGCTTCTCAGCCCTCTCCTCCGCATCTTCATACGCCTCCTTCATCGACTTGAGCTGCCCATTCAAATGCTGTATCTCCACATGAAGCGCCTGAACGTTATGCGGCAACAACGGAACCATCCCACCACCACCATCTGTTACTTGTCCCCTCATCTGCTTCTCCATTTCCAACTCTGTCTGCAACTGACGATTCCTCTCGTATACAACAGCTAGTTCCTTTTCCCGCTCTCGTAGGTTTTTCAATGACTGATTGGATAAGGCTACGTGGTCCGCCCGCGCACGTTTCTCGACTTCATCCTTTTCTCTCAACAGCTGGTCGCACTTTTCCTTCCATCCGCCTTCTCCTTCGGTACCACCAGAAGAACCTGCACCATTACCCATACCCATACCCCCACCTTCCTTCTCATACCTCTTCCTCCACTCCCACTCCATCTCCTTCCCATACCTCTCCCTCCACTCCTTCTCATAATACTCCTTCCAAAGCACCTCCCTCTCACTCTCCAACCCACCCATCCCCTTTGAATCCATAATATCCTTTTCGATATTCGCCACTGTAGTTCTCCAAGCCGTTTCGAGCGCACGTTGAGCGTGACCGAGGACACTTGAGGATATTTGATTGGCTAGAGAGATGCCGAAACGCGAAGAGATAGTTTGCATGGGCATGATGGAGAGATGGGGTTGGGAGGAGAGTTGGACGACGTGGGGGTTTGGGTTTGGGTTTGAGTTACTAGACGTAGACGTAGAGGGCACGCCAACAGGAAAAGACGGTGGTAAATGAGACGGAGGTGGTGGTGCAGGCGAAGAAGGTATAAAATGTGAATGATGAGGGTCCATTGATATCCTTGCAGGTGCATCGGGCCGTAAAACGGGATACGCAGCTCCCACCGGTCCACCAGGTCCATTTGCACTAGAACCATGAACAGAAACGGAACTCGGACCCATCTTTGGTGTATTAGACGCACTAGAAGGTCTCCCAACCCCAACCCCAGTCCCAGTCCCAGACCCAGACCCAGGTGCCGTCACAGCTCTCATTAACGCAGGTGAAGTAGTACCTGGTCTACCAATGGCTGAAGTGGCGACGATGGCGCCGCCATGAGGATGAGCGTGAGGATGAGGGATAGAAGCAGCACCGGATCTAGGCGACGTGAACGATATAACCCGTTGCTGCTGCTGGTGCTGTTGGTGTTGAGGATGCTGCACATGAGGATGTGGATGAGGATGTGGATGACCAGACGCGTGGACGTGGGCATGGGCATGGGGAGGAGGATGTGGTGGTGGATACCCTTGGACTTGAGCCTGATGAAGGTGAGGATGGGGTAGAGGTAACGGAGGAGTCGTCGTATGCGTATGGACAGAAGGGTATTGATTCTGGGGCTGCTGCTGAGGGTATCTGTTGTGTACTTGTCCTTGTACCTGTCCTTGTACCTGTCCTTGAGACGGATGTGATTGAGGATGTACCTGTGGAGACCTTAGAGGAACCACCGCCGGCGACGACGACGACGAAGGTTGAGTGTGACTCTGACTCTCCTTGGCTACCATCTGCGAGACAGTAGTAGGATAGACGTTACCACCAACCACCGTTGTCGCCAACGAGTTCGTCCTAGCACGGCCTTGGCCTTGGAGTTGAGCTTGGGATTGGAGCTGGGCTTGGGATTGGGACTGGACATGAGTCGTCGGCATCTGCGTCTGCGTATACACCGGTGCTGACGTTGGAGGCTGCTGGTGTGGGTGTGAGTGTGGGTGTGGATGTGAGTGCGCGTGTAGCTGTGCGTGGGGGTGTGGGGGTGGGTGTAGTTGCGCGTGCCCGTGTGGGTGTTGATGAGATGAGACGGGAACGGAAATGGAACCCCGAGATTGAGTCCGAGACTGCGACTGCACCTGGGACTGTGGATGTGGATGTGAAGGTGGGTGTGGGTGTGACGTAGGCCCAACAGAGTAAGCCTGAGCGTGAGCGATACTATGCCTGCGTTCTCGTTGCTCTCGATCGATGACAACGTGGGTTTGACTTTGACTCTGGCTCTGGCTTTGGGGATGACTATGACTCTGACTTTGGCTATGAGTCAGAGCGTGACTCTGTCCTTGTCCCTGGCTTTGTCCCTGTCCTTGTCCTTGTCCCTGACCTTGACCTTGACCTTGACCTTGACCTTGTACGTGAGCAGCGTAGGCGTTAGCGTTCAAGGAAGGAGGTACGCCTACGCCTACACCGTTACCATTACCATTACGCTGAACATGTAGTGGCGGCGGCGGCGGCGGGGGTGGTGGCTGTACTTGAGCCTGAGGAGGATTGGGATTGGGATGAGTATGAGTACCATGCTGCGACGACGAGGTAGAGGCGTGTCCGTGTTGCTGTTGTTGTTGTTGGTGAGGGTGTGTATGTCCATGCGGATGGGATTGGGGTTGGGTTTGTGAATGTACACCAGGCGAAGGATGGACCTGAGGGGGATCTCGGTGACTCTGTGGCGTGAAAGAGCCGAAACGCCAAGAGGAGATATAGATAGAGATGAAAATTTTTTTTAAAAAAGTCGGTCAAAAAGAAAAACGAAATCAAAAATCAAAAACCCACCCTTTCTCTTTCCGTATCCCTTCTCGCCGACGGCTGCTGATACCCAACTGGAGGTGAGACCTCTTTGATAGAGTCCGAGTCTTCGTCGGAAAGAGGACCTGGGCTACGTGGTCTTTCTCTTTCTCTGTCAACACCGGGACTTCCAGGTCCAACGAGTCCTCCTCTCTCTCTTCGTCCACTTACACCTAACCCTCCTATACCGGAACCCGAACCCGAAGCTGGACCAGTAGTCGTGGTAGTATTCGTAGTCGTATTCGTATTCGAATCCTCCCCAGACCCAGACGCCGAAGAATACGATGGTATTTGAACGGATAGCCTCTGTTTGTGATGTTGTTGTTTAGGTGGTCCCATACCCATACCCATACCCGTGGCCATGGATGGATTGGCTGTAGACGATGAAGGTGAAGGGTTGGGTGATGGGGAACTGGGACTTGGGTTGTTACGAGGACCTCCTCCTTCTCGTGCGCCCACAACTGCTCCGGCATCTTTTTCCATTTCCGTATCCACTTCTATTCCACGTTCTCTTTCGTCATCTCGTTCTCGTTCCCTTTCTCTTCCTCGTTCCCGTTCCGTTCCTCTTCCACCATCTCCTTCCCGTTCTTGCTCCTCATCTCCATCGGGTACTCTTTCTCTCTCCATTCTTAGCCGTCTTCTTCTTTCTTCTTGTTCACGTGTCCCTATCATGGGGTCGGAAATATTAAAAGACGTAAGATTACGAGAACGAGAAGCACCACCACGACCGAGGTTGGAATTAGAACCGGGATGATGCCGTTGGTCTTGGTCTTGGTCTTGGTCACGATGGTCAAAAGTCGAAGAAGCCCCTTCTATATCATCCACAGCCATATCAACATCATCCCCATCGACATCAGAACGGTTTAGGTTTGGGTTTCGGCTTGAAGGCGTAGGCATAGGGACAGAAATAACGTCGTTCGGAATAGATGTGGGCGTCATTTTCTGATTCTGATCCTTGGTCTGATGAGGATGAGGATGCGGTGTAGAACCTGAGCCCGAGCTCGAGATTAACGGAGGTAGTGATGAGAGAGGAGGAGGAGAACCAGCTGCGGATATGGGTGGTGACGCTCTGCTAAATGCTTCTGGTGCTAATATGGGTCTCCCGGGTGGTCCATGTCCAGAAACTGATACTGGTGGTGGTGGTGGTGGCGGTGGAGGAGGATTGGAAGAGGAAGAGGATGGGGAGAATGAGAATGGAGGACGGTGGAGTTGGGGTTGAGGACGGCTACTAGGGATAGAGGTAGAAGCAGAAGCAGAGGAGGAGGAAGACGGTCTTTGTAGTTCTCTCTCTCGTAGGTCTCGTTCCCGTTCTCTGTCTCGTTCTCGGAGGTCTGAATTGGGATGTTGTTGTTGTTGGTATTGGTGGGGCGAGTAGGAATATGAATGAGAATTATGAGAAGACGAATACGAGTGCGGTAAGGGTAAAGGCGACGTAGGAGGTGCAGAATGTGGATGTGGATAGGTTGTATGTGTATGTCGCCGAATGAAGTTGGGGTTTGGAGGAGGGGTGCGTTGAGTCTGGCTTCGCTGAGAGTGGGAGTAAGGGGGAGGGTGAGGGTAAGATTGAGAGGGCGTCTGTCGGAGAAGCCTATCCCCACCACCTTCTGCGACGGAAGCAGTGTAGTTAAAGTTGAGCTGAGATGAGGATGTAGAGTGGTTTGAGTCGCGGGAGGACGGGCGCTACAAGAAGGTTAAAAAGACGTCGGATAGATGAAAAAGGTGTATAGACGCACGTGTTGAAGGACTGGCCTCGGAGGATACCTGGAAGAGTCAAAGCTGGGCTTATCAAAGGATCCCCTTCTCCCGCTTGCGCTCAACGGTCCATCACCGAGCATAGCGGCTTTAGCGGCTAAAACCGAGGAAGGTATTGAGAGCTTCTAAAGAGACTTAGTTAGAGAGAGAAACGAGGGGGAAAGCGCAACGCACTGGGGGTCCAGACAAAGACTTTGAAGCAGTATTTCCGAATGAGTGGGCATAGGGTGTGACTGGAGTCCCCGGTGCATCTTCATGTGTGGAACTAGACGATGGCCGACTTCTACTAGACCCCACGTATTGGATATCTGGCGACTGCTGCCTCGACCCCGACGCTGAAGACCGACTTCGACTCCCCGACCTATCCAACCCTGCAAACGCTTCCACCGAAGACTCTTGCGCCAAAATGGTAGACAGACGAGGTAAAATGGTGCTGTTCCTGGCGTCTTGGTTAAACCCCGAGCTGGACCCAGAGGAGTGTCGAGAATGGGTGGGTTTGGGGTGAGGATGACCATTGGAAGAGACTGGGGAATGAAGGGGTCTGTTTTGTTGTTGGTGGGGAAGAGGAGGTAGCGACATGTTGTAAAGTCAAAAACATAAATAAAAAAAGTCGAAAACAAGTATGAGCGAGGATGGCCAGATGGCGGTTGCCTGCAGAAAAGGTTACGAGACTAATATTCCCACGCGGACGCGTGGACGTGGCTGTGGCTGTGGTTCCCCTTCATTCACGATGTCGTGGTTATTCAACAGCTATAACAGCACTGGCGTCTACCGTCGTTTGCGAATCGATATTCTTCGAGACTGATCATCATAGCACACACTGCCTTTTATCACAGTACTCATAAGTAACCAAATTGAGGGTCATCGCACCCCCACTACATCATCAATGACTGATACTATATCCCAGTTCGACGACTGTGTACATAAATACTTGAGGAAACTTTACGCATTGTTGATTGATCGAAGTCAACAAGAAGGAAACGTTGCACCCCTCCGTTCAACAATCAAAATCTGGTCCAAGAAATCGTGCGCCGCCTTCAGGTGTCACTTTTAGTCGCTGTTTGTTCGGAAGGTGAATAATTCGGCACCCAGCAATGCAATAAATATATTTTAATCGTGCTTGAGAGACGTTAGGAATAATACTTACATATGTCTCCGAATAAATGCCAGTGAGGTCAGTTGTTCAGTGCACAATCATTGGTCTCGCCACAATCCTCCAAGAGAACAAGAAAAAAGTCAGGCATACTTACATCCCCAACGGTATAATTGAAATCAGACAGGTAGAACGAACGGTCAGGATCTACGGTCACTGATAAACGGAAGGAGCGAGACCATGAACTTGCCATTGGTTTGCTAATCTAGGGGTTTCCAAAGTTTACAGTTCTAAGCCGCCATCTCTGCGCAGACGGACCAAGAAGGAAATGATCGTGATGGTGGGTAGTAGGATATGCCTCTACTGTTCGTACCGACCATCGAAATCATCTCCTTCGTTTCCACCACAGCTTGATTCAGTATATCCAAGGAGCACTATGGCTTGGAAAACTCTAAATCTGTCGGTCTCCAGGATTATACGATATTCTCGCTACTCACGAAACTTTCCTTCCCCAGGACACTCCTTTTATGCGCATTCGCAACAGCAAACGCCTTGTCAATAGACCCGTTCCAAATGACGGAATTAGTTCCATTTACTGTAACCTGGCATCGCGATCCAGGCGACCCAAGCCACGATTGGTTTTTCGAAAAATCAGACACGATTGGGACATCTTTACCTTTAACCATTGCTCATCCAGCAGACGCGAGCGGGCAACTTCTTATAACGTATAGCCATTCTGGGTGAAGATCTTTCTCAACTTTTCTACTCAAACAACACTAATTGCGACTCTAGGCCTTTATACCTAGTAGCCTTTGAAGACGAGAGGTAGGCACGATATTTTGGCATCATATACTATTCATTTATACTGCAGCTCAGTCCTTTCACAACGTTTGGACCGATAACGGAGGGAGCTTTGCAACTATTCACACCGACCTCAACGCAAAAACCAATAATATCGATACCACCCTTGTCTTCACTTGGGATTACCTCGTGAGTTTTTGGCCTTTTACTATCCGGATTGGAGTACTCATAGCGAGTCTAATCCCGAATTCTGCCCATAGCCATGAATCCGAGACTCCAATCTCTACTAGCACCACGCAATCCACTACACGGAGCCAATCTGCCTCACAGGCTACTACATCATTTTCGTAAGTATGAGTTTAGTTGCAAACAAAATCGACTTGGGTATTTAGTCCTGCCCGTAGTCAGCAAGACATAACACCAACTGTTACTACCACACAATCTATCACAGTTAGCAATATTGCGTCCCCCCCTACATCGACTCCTCATCCACATTCTCCTAAAAAAACCATCATAGGAAGCGTAATCGGGGCCATTCTAAGCGTCCTAATCATCGCTGCTCTTTTCACTTTCTGGCTCTGTCGGCGTCGGCGTCGACAGAAACAAGTGACAGGATTGAATCAAGGATTGCTTTCTCCGCTCCCTTCAGCTGCCTCATTCGTAGCTGGTGGAAGTGGTACTATTTCTCCATTTATCTTGCCACAAGCCACTTCTGCCCGTAGGGAGAAGGGAGTCAGGGTTACCCACAGCCTCGACGGTCCTCGCACTCAGAATCCTGATACAGGTGGAATGAATGTTCGGGATCAGAGACCTACGGTCGCTGATGGGGTTGAAAAAGTGAATGATCAAAGCCAGGAAAGCACTGGCAATCGAGTTTGTGATCTAGACAGTTCCGGCATTCATACTTCTAGCTCACCATTGCAACCAGCTTCGTCGAGTAGGGTCCAACGTACGGTTCGACACGAGGATAGTGGGATCAGGATATATCAGCCTCATGCGCGGGCGGACCAGGCCGAAGAAAGCGTAGTAGATATACCACCGGAATATGCCTCTGTGTAATTTCTCAAGCTTCCAAGTTGAAGATCATCAAAATCCTCTGCAACCGTTTCAGATATCGATTTCGACTCGAAATGATCAACCCATAAATATTTCTTACACTGGGTGCAAACACTTGTAAATCCTCTGCTTTACTGAGGTTTTACAAGAGTATTACACCAAGCCAATCAATATGTAAGACTCCTTGTCATACATTAGTATAACAAGAGACAGAAAAAATTAGAACAACCTTGTATGACCATTGTAAGTCATAAAGAAATACCATGGACTTTCAGTGTGACTTGCTGTCACTGTATACCCTTGGTGGATATACTGTGGAATTACACAGGAATTTCAGGGTGACTTTTTGTCACAATATGTCATGTAGTAAGACACATAGGAAATACTGGAGTATTTCAGTGTGACAGATAATCACAGTATGACAAACAGTAAGGCAAGAGAGATTTACAAAGGACTTACAAGGAAGCAAAATCTGCAGGAAATTTACAAAGTGACAATCAAGTCACAGTAATACACTTGTAAGACTAGCTGTATTATGAAGGAATTACAAGAAAGATTTGCTACAAACACTGGTAAATCCTCAGCCTTACTGGAGTATTACAAGAGTATTATGGGGAACCAATCAATATGTAAGTTGGCTTGACTTACAAGTGTATTACAAAATAGACAAAAAATGAGGACTATTCTGAAAGACCATTGTAAGCTGCAAGGACATACCATGGACTTTCAGTGTGAGGCTTTGTCACAGTATAGCATTGAAGAGCATACAGTGGAATTACAAGGTGACTTTTTTGTCACAGTATGTCTTCTTGTAAAACAGAACTGAAATACCAGGGTATTTCAGTGTGAGATAATGTCACAGTAAGACAATTTGTAAACCAAGTAAAATTTACAGAGGACTTACCAGAAGGTAGAACTTGAAAGTCTTGGGTAAGACTGCTCATATTTACACTGAATTTACGGAGGGACAGCTGTGTCACAGTAATACCCTAGAAAGACTTGTGACTTTACAAGGGAATTACAAGATGCAGGTTTTAAAAGTCTATCTTGTAAGTCTCTGGAAAAAACCTGCATGCTAAATGGAGAATATACAGTGTGACAGACTGGTCACAGTAAGACACTTGTAAGTCACAAGACATTACAATGACTTTACTGAAAAGTGACTATTTTGTAAGTCATCATGTATATCCAATGGACTTACAAGAGACTTGTTGGATGGATTTGCAGTGCATGTCAATTAAGTAATACAGAAGGGCTTACTGAAAATTTACAGGATGTAATACAATGAATTCATTCAACCAGGTCAATTAAATGTTACTAAATATAAATAGACAGCTCAGGCTGGACTGTGTCTCCCTTGTCATCTTCGTCTGCTCAGTCTGTTAGGTCTGCCTCGTCTGCCTCGTCAGCCTCGTCTGCCTCGTCTGCTCCGTCAGCCTCGTCTGCCTCGTCTGCTCCGTCAGCCTCGTCTGCCTCGTCTGCTCCGTCAGCCTCGTCTGCCTCGTCTGCTCCGTCAGCCTCGTCTGCCTCGTCTGCTCCGTCAGCCTCGTCTGCCTCGTCTGCTCCGTCAGCCTCGTCTGCCTCGTCTGCTCCGTCAGCCTCCTCTGCCTCGTCTGCTCCGTCAGCCTCCTCTGCCCCGTCTGCTCCGTCAGCCTCCTCTGCCCCGTCTGCTCCGTCAGCCTCCTCTGCCCCGTCTGCTCCGTCAGCCTCCTCTGCCCCGTCTGCTCCGTCAGCCTCCTCTGCCCCGTCTGCTCCGTCAGCCTCCTCTGCCCCGTCTGCTCCGTCTGCCTCCTCTGCCTCGTCTGCTCCGTCTGCCTCCTCTGCCCCGTCTGCTCCGTCTGCCTCCTCTGCCCGTCTGCTCCGTCTGCCTCCTCTGCCTCGTCTGCTCCGTCTGCCTCCTCTGCCTCGTCTGCTCCGTCTGCCTCGTCTGCTCTGTCTGCCTCGTCTGCTCTGTCTGCCTTGTCTGCCTTGTCTGTCTTGTCTGCCCTGTCTGCCTCGTCTGCCTCGTCTGCTTTGTCTGCTCCTTCTGCTTTGTCTGCTCCGTCTGCCTTGTCTGCCTTGTCTGCCTTGTCTGCTTTGTCTGCTCCGTCTGCTTTGTCTGCTCTGTCTGCCTCGTCTGCTCCGTCTGCGTCGTCTGCGTCGTCTGCTCCGTCTGCCTCGTCTGCCTCGTCTGCCGTGTCTGCCTCGTCTGCCGCGTCTGCCTCGTCTGCCGTGTCTGCCTCGTCTGCCGCGTCTGCCTCGTCTGCCGCGTCTGCCTCGTCTGCCGCGTCTGCCTCGTCTGCCGCGTCTGCCTCGTCTGCCTCGTCTGCCGCGTCTGCCTCGTCTGCCGCGTCTGCCTCGTCTGCCGCGTCTGCCTCGTCTGCCGTCGTCTGCCGCGTCTGCCTCGTCTGCCGCGTCTGCCTCGTCTGCCGCGTCTGCCTCGTCTGCCGCGTCTGCCTCGTCTGCCGCGTCTGCCTCGTCTGCCGCGTCTGCCTCGTCTGCCGCGTCTGCCTCGTCTGCCGCGTCTGCCTCGTCTGCCGCGTCTGCCTCGTCTGCCGCGTCTGCCTCGTCTGCCGCGTCTGCCGCGTCTGCCGCGTCTGCCGCGTCTGCCGCGTCTGCCGCGTCTGCCGCGTCTGCCGCGTCTGCCGCGTCTGCCGCGTCTGCCGCGTCTGCCGCGTCTGCCGCGTCTGCCTCGTCTGCCGCGTCTGCCGCGTCTGCCGCGTCTGCCGCGTCTGCCTCGTCTGCCGCGTCTGCCGCGTCTGCCGCGTCTGCCTCGTCTGCCGCGTCTGCCGCGTCTGCCGCGTCTGCCGCGTCTGCCGCGTCTGCCGCGTCTGCCGCGTCTGCCGCGTCTGCCGCGTCTGCCTCGTCTGCCGCGTCTGCCTCGTCTGCCGCGTCTGCCTCGTCTGCCGCGTCTGCCGCGTCTGCCGCGTCTGCCGCGTCTGCCGCGTCTGCCGCGTCTGCCGCGTCTGCCGCGTCTGCCGCGTCTGCCGCGTCTGCCTCGTCTGCCGCGTCTGCCGCGTCTGCCGCGTCTGCCTCGTCTGCCGCGTCTGCCGCGTCTGCCGCGTCTGCCGCGTCTGCCGCGTCTGCCGCGTCTGCCGCGTCTGCCGCGTCTGCCGCGTCTGCCGCGTCTGCCGCGTCTGCCTCGTCTGCCGCGTCTGCCTCGTCTGCTCCGTCTGACGTCTGCCTTGTCTGTCCCGTCTGCCTGGTCTGCTCCGTCTGCCTCGTCTGCTCCGTCTGCCTTGTCTGCCGCGTCTGCCTTGTCTGCCTTGTCTGCACCGTCTGCCTTGTCTGCTCCGTCTGCCTCGTCTGCCTCGTCTGCCCCGTCTGCCTTGTCTGCTCCGTCTGCCTCGTCTGCCTCGTTTGCCTCGTCTGCTCCGTCTGCCTCGTCTGCCTCGTCTGCCTCGTCTGCTCCGCCTGCCTCGTCTGCCTCGTCTGCTCCGCCTGCCTCGTCTGCCTCGTCTGCCTCGGCTGCCTCGTCTGCCTCGTCTGCCTCGTCTGCTCCGTCTGCCTCGTCTGCTGCGTCTGCTCCGTCTGCCTCGTCTGCCTCGTCTGCTCTGTCTGCCTCGTCTGCCCTGTCTGCTCCGTCTGCCTCGTCTGCCCCGTCTGCTCCGTCTGCCCCGTCTGCCTTGTCTGCCCCATCTGGTCCGTCTGGCTTGTCTGGCTTGTCTGCCCCGTCTGCCTTGTCTGCCTTGTCTGCTCCGTCTGCCTCGGATAGACAAGGCAGACGAGGCAGACGGGGCAGACAAGGCAGACGGAGCAGACAAAGCAGATGGAGCAGACGAGGCAGATAGGGCAGACAAGGCAGACGGGGCAGACAAGGCAGACAAGGCAGACAAGGCAGACAAGGCAGACAAGGCAGACGGAGCAGACAAAGCAGACGGAGCAGACGGAGCAGACAGGGCAGACGAGGCAGACGGGGCAGACGGAGCAGACGAGGCAGACGAGGCAGACGGGGCAGACGAGGCAGACGAGGCAGACAGGGCAGACGAGGCAGACGAGGCAGACGAGGCAGACGGAGCAGACGAGGCAGACGGAGCAGACAAGGCAGACGATGCAGACGAGGCAGACGGAGCAGACGAGGCAGACGGAGCAGACGAGGCAGACGGAGCAGACGAGGCAGACGGAGCAGACAAGGCAGACGATGCAGACGAGGCAGACGAGGCAGACGGGGTAGACAAGGCAGATGAGGCAGACAGAGCAGACAAGGCAGACGAGGCAGACAGAGCAGACGAGGCAGACGGAGCAGACGGAGCAGATGAGGCAGACGCGGCAGACGAGGCAGACGGAGCAGACGAGGCAGACGAAGCAGACGGAGCAGACGAGGCAGACGGGGCAGACGAGGCAGACGAGGCAGACGGAGCAGACGAGGCAGACGAGGCAGACGGGGCAGACGACGCAGACGGGGCAGACGACGCAGACGGGCAGACGACGCAGACGACGCAGACAGGGCAGACGAGGCAGACGGAGCAGACGGAGCAGACGAGGCAGACGAGGCAGACGGAGCAGATGGAGCAGACGAGGCAGACGAGGCAGACGGAGCAGACGGAGCAGACAAGGCAGACAAGGCAGACGGAGCAGACGGAGCAGACGAGGCAGACAGAGCAGACGGGGCAGACGAGGCAGACGAGGCAGACAGGGCAGACGGGGCAGACGAGGCAGACGAGGCAGACAGGGCAGACAAGGCAGATGGAGCAGACAAGGCAGACGGGGCAGACAAAGCAGACAAGGCAGACAAGGCAGACAAGGCAGACGGAGCAGACAAAGCAGATGGAGCAGACAAGGCAGACAAGGCAGACAAGGCAGACGGAGCAGACAAGGCAGACGGGGCAGACGAGGCAGACAAAGCAGACCTAACAGACTGAGCAGACAAAGATGAGGCAGACGAGGCAGACGAGGCAGACGGGGCAGACGAGGCAGACGAGGCAGACGGAGCAGACGAGGCAGACGAGGCAGACGGAGCAGACGAGGCAGACGAGGCAGACGGAGCAGACGAGGCAGACGAGGCAGACGAGGCAGACGGAGCAGACAAGGCAGACGGAGCAGACAAGGCAGACAAGGCAGACTGAGCAGACAAGGCAGACGAGGCAGACGGAGCAGACGAGGCAGACGAGGCAGACGGGGCAGACAAGGCAGAGGAGGCAGACGGAGCAGACCAGGCAGACCAGGCAGACGAAGCAGACGAGGCAGACGCGGCAGACGAGGCAGACGCGGCAGACGCGGCAGACGCGGCAGACGCGGCAGACGAGGCAGACGCGGCAGACGAGGCAGACGCGGCAGACGAGGCAGACGCGGCAGACGAGGCAGACGCGGCAGACGAGGCAGACGAGGCAGACGAGGCAGACGGGGCAGACGAGGCAGACGAGGCAGACAGGGCAGACGAGGCAGACGAGGCAGACGGGGCAGACGGGGCAGACGAGGCAGACGAGGCAGACGAGGCAGACGGGGCAGACGAGGCAGACGGGGCAGACGAGGCAGACGAGGCAGATGGGGCAGACGAGGCAGACGGGGCAGATGGAGGAGACGAGGCAGACGAGGCAGACGGAGCAGATGGAGGAGACGAGGCAGACGAGGCAGACGGAGCAGACGGAGGAGACGAGGCAGACGAGGCAGACGGAGCAGACGGAGGAGACGAGGCAGACGAGGCAGACGGAGCAGACGGAGCAGACGAGGCAGACGAGGCAGACGGAGCAGACGGAGGAGACGAGGCAGACGAGGCAGACGGAGCAGACGAGGCAGACGGAGCAGACGGAGCAGACGAGGCAGACAAGGCAGACAAGGCAGACGAGGCAGACAGGGCAGACAAGGCAGACGAGGCAGACGAGGCAGACAGGGCAGACGAGGCAGACGAGGCAGACAGAGCAGACGAGGCAGACGAGGCAGACAGAGCAGACGAGGCAGACGAGGCAGACAGAGCAGACGAGGCAGACGAGGCAGACAGAGCAGACAGGGCAGAAGGGGCAGACGAGGCAGACGAGGCAGACAGGGCAGACAAGGCAGACAAGGCAGACAGGGCAGACAAGGCAGACGAGGCAGACAGGGCAGACAAGGCAGACGAGGCAGACAGGGCAGACAAGGCAGACGAGGCAGACAGGGCAGACAAGGCAGACGAGGCAGACAGGGCAGACAAGGCAGACAAGGCAGACAGGGCAGACAAGGCAGACAAGGCAGACAGGGCAGACGAGGCAGACGAGGCAGACAGGGCAGACGAGGCAGACGAGGCAGACAGGGCAGACGAGGCAGACGAGGCAGACAGGGCAGACGAGGCAGACGAGGCAGACAGGGCAGACGAGGCAGACGAGGCAGACGAGGCAGACGAGGCTGACGGAGCAGACGAGGCAGACGGGGCTGACGGAGCAGACGAGGCAGACGAGGCTGACGGAGCAGACGAGGCAGACGAGGCTGACGGAGCAGACGAGGCAGACGAGGCTGACGGAGCAGACGAGGCAGACGAGGCTGACGGAGCAGACGAGGCAGACGAGGCAGATGAGGCTGACGGAGCAGACGAGGCTGACGGAGCAGACGAGGCAGACGAGGCTGACGGCGCAGACGAGGCTGACGAGGCTGACGGCGCAGACGAGGCTGACGAGGCTGACGGCGCAGACGAGGCTGACGAGGCTGACGAGGCTGACGGCGCAGACGAGGCTGACGAGGCTGACGGCGCAGACGAG
Source organism: Tetrapyrgos nigripes (assembly GCA_013368315.1). Lineage (NCBI taxonomy): Eukaryota > Fungi > Basidiomycota > Agaricomycetes > Agaricales > Campanellaceae > Tetrapyrgos > Tetrapyrgos nigripes. Next base: position 103,500 of record JAACJM010000135.1, read on the forward strand.
GCTGACGAGGCTGACGGCGCAGACGAGGCTGACGAGGCTGACGGCGCAGACGAGGCTGACGAGGCTGACGGAGCAGACAAGGCAGACAAGGCTGACGGAGCAGACGAGGCAGACGAGGCAGACGGAGCAGACAAGGCAGACGAGGCAGACGAGGCAGATGGGGCAGACGAGGCAGACAAAGCAGACCTAACAGACTGAGCACACAAAGATGAAGCAGACAAGGCAGACGTAACAGACTGAGCAGACAAAGATGACAAGGGAGACACAGTCCAGCCTGAGCTGTCTATTTATATTTAGTGACATTTAATTGACCTGGTTGAATGAATTCATTGTATTACATCCTGTAAATTTTCAGTAAGCCCTTCTGTATTACTTAATTGACATGCACTGCAAATCCATCCAACAAGTCTCTTGTAAGTCCATTGGATATACATGATGACTTACAAAATAGTCACTTTTCAGTAAAGTCATTGTAATGTCTTGTGACTTACAAGTGTCTTACTGTGACCAGTCTGTCACACTGTATATTCTCCATTTAGCATGCAGGTTTTTTCCAGAGACTTACGAGATAGACTTTTAAAACCTGGATCTTGTAATTCCCTTGTAAAACCACAAGTCTTTCTAGGGTATTACTGTGACACACCTGTCCCTCCGTAAATTCAGTGTAAATATGAGCAGTCTTACTCAAGACTTTCAAGTTCTACCTTCTGGTAAGTCCTCTGTAAATTTTACTTGGTTTACAAATTGTCTTACTGTGACATTATCTCACACTGAAATACCCTGGTATTTCAGTTCTGTTTTACAAGAAGACATACTGTGACAAAGCCTCACACTGAAAGTCCATGGTATGTCCTTGCAGCTTACAATGGTCTTTCAGAATAGTCCTCATTTTTTGTCTATTTGTAATACACTTGTAAGTCAAGCCAACTTACATATTGATTGGTTCCCCATAATACTCTTGTAATACTCCAGTAAGGCTGAGGATTTACCAGTGTTTGTAGCAAATCTTTCTTGTAATTCCTTCATAATACAGCTAGTCTTACAAGTGTATTACTGTGACTTGATTGTCACTTTGTAAATTTCCTGCAGATTTTGCTTCCTTGTAAGTTCTTTGTAAATCTCTCTTGCCTTACTGTTTGTCATACTGTGATTATCTGTCACACTGAAATACTCCAGTATTTCTTATGTGTCTTACTACATGACAAAAAGTCACTCTGAAATTCCTGTGTAATTCCACAGTATATCCACCAAGGGTATACAGTGACAGCAAGTCACACTGAAAGTCCATGGTATTTCTTTGTGACTTACAATGGTCATACAAGGTTGTTCTATTTTTTTTCTGTCTCTTGTAATACTAATGTATGACAAGGAGTCTTACATATTGATTGGCTTGGTGTAATACTCTTGTACAACCTCAGTAAAGCAGAGGATTTACAAGTGTTTGCACCCAGTGTTACCTGTCCCGTAAGTTTCCGAGTCTCAGTCTATGCGTATACTGGTGAAATGATTTGTATACCCAACCAGGCCTCTCTCTCAAGTTTCTCTTAAAATACCAACAAGACAACGTCAAAGGGAAGAAGCATGAATCTTCTCCAGTGTCTACTGAGCTCCCACCAAAGGTTTTCTCACCAATAAACTCTCTATAGTTATCTATCAAATGTACGTAGTAACATGTTGCGCATATATAAATGTACATTGAAGCCAAACTGCCAGATCCTTGAATGCTGGATTGTGAGTCGATTAGACTTTCAAGTCCGAGAAGGAATGGTGCCATGTTAGAAATAGCACAAGTGGGTATGGCACTGATCATCAAATCAATCATAGAGAATTCTGGGCACGATATTGAGCGAGATTGGTTATCCCAGTATTTTCACCAACGCGCACATTCTACTTGCTGCAGTGATTTCTTGCCAAGTCTACTGGGAGATATGTTGGAATCATAATTATTAATATGTCGGTGCGAGCTACTGTATACAGCGCCAGGTACGACTCCTCATCCCATTGCCCAAAAAGCAATTGAATTATTGACTCTGAAGAGATGGAAGCTCTCTTTAGGTGTATCATCCTCATCCATGATTGATAATGGCCGTAGATTGCCTCTTCATTTGTCTCCCTAAAGCCGGCAACAAGAAAAAAGTCCGGACTTGGAAAGCTGAAGGAGCGAGGCCATGAACTTTCCATTGGTTTGCTAATTTACGGGATTCCAAGGTTCGCATTTCTATTTCACCATCGCTGCGCAGACGGACCAAGAAGAAACTGACCATCGAAATCATCTGTCTTACACCTGTTTCAGATATCAATATCATGATAATTGCGTGTTGCAGGACCTCAGCCTGCGAGGCTCCATCTCATCAGCACATGAGGAGTCCGATGATCATGAACCAAAGATGTGAGCTTATAAATGGTGAGCATGAAGCCAACGACGTCTCATCTACTTGCAATTGCTTCGTTTTCACCACAGCTATATCCTTAAAGAGACACCATGGCTTGGAAAACTCTAAACCTGTCAGCCTCCAGGATTATACGATATTCTCGCTACTCACTAAAAGATTTCCCTCCCCAGGACACTCCTTTTATACGCATTCGCAACAGCAAATGCCTTGCCAATAGACTCCTTCCAAATGACTGGGGTAAAGTGCCATCGCTTCGCGTGGCAAGCTACGAGGCCCTCAGGACCAGGGGAGGAAGCGAGGAGGAAGACAAGGCGCACCCTGATGCTGCCTATGCTGCCTTGGTTATGCGTTTGTCTGAGGAAGCCGTGAACGACGTCATGATGGTCTCGACCGTGATTCCAGAGAGCGCTTGCCGAGCGCCAACGAGCAGGGGTGGGAGTTTGAACCCGTGGAAAAGTTTTCGAGGTCAACCTAAGTTAACTGGGGAAAGGTGCCATTGCTTTGCATGGCAAATTACGAGGCCCATTATTGGATAAATAAAATGGTTTCATATGCATTAAAAAATGAGATAGAGCCCAATATCTCAATGTAACGATGCCTTCAATTATAAATGACCTTGGATTGGGTGGAGGAAGCCATAGTGATTCAGAGAGCAGCTCTTAGTGACTTTCGACGGCTACTGAGGGAAGGAAAACACGTCTGAAGCTCGTTGTGGTTGGGCCTGTAGTCGTCGACAGCGGAAAGGACTTGTGACGTACTCACATCGTATCAAGCGTCAGTTGAAATGGCAGTGTTCGGGCACTTCGGAGCGCTGAGGTGGCGTGTAAAAGTTAGAACCCGTGAGAACCTTTGGTACTCAATTGGGGGGTCGACATAAGTTAACTCGGCCTAAAGGGCCTCGTAACGCAATCCATTCCACTCACTTTAACCTGGCATCGCGATGCAGCCGACCCAAACGATTGGTACTTCGGAAAATCAGACGCACTTGGGACTAGTTTACCTTTGACCATTGCTCACCCAGCAGACTTGAGCGGACAACTTCCTATAACATTTACCCATTCTGGGTGAAGATCTTTCTCAATTTCTCTACTGAAACAACACTAACTACAACTCTAGGCCTTTTCACCTAATAGCCTTTGAAGATGGTGACTTATTCGGTCGGTACGCACAATAGCCTGGCGTCATATATTATACACTTATGCTGCAGCTCAGTCCTTTCAAAACACTTGGGCCGATAACGGCAGCAGCTTTGCAACTAATCGCAACGACGTCAACGTCACCATCAACAGCATCGATATCATCCGTGTTTTCACTTCCGACTACCTCGTGAGCTTTGGTCGACTAGTAGTCTAGTTTTTTCGTATAGAGAGCATAGCCGCTGGGTTTTCGCTTACAAATCTTTGAAATTAGCTAATCGCTGCGCGCGTGAATTGCATTGCTTCGTTGCTCACTGTGCTCTATGGGCTTTATTTTTGCTTTTATCCATGTTATAGATTCATAAACACCTCACAGTAAACACTCACTTTTGGCAGTCTCAGAAATGGCAGGCTGTAAGCATGCTGCTTATGACGCTGCGGCCCGCTGGCCTCCAAGGTGGAGTTCCCAGGGTTCCTGTAGTGTCTATATATAGTTCCGAGTCTATGAAGTAGTATTACTTCATAAATCTGCCTTTTAGTGGAACTATGTGCTTACAGCTCACTGCCAAGCAAACTCATGGTATTTGATTTTTCCTTGTAAATTTTCTCTATTTTGATGTCTTCAAGTATTCTGTCTTCCAGATTTCACTCCCAAACATCCTACCAGAATCAGAATGTTCTTGGGTGTATGTGTTGGAGCTGAATGAGAGGAGTGGGAGATTAGAGTTCAAAGTTGGCTCAACTGGCCACACCCCAAAGATCAGAGTGAGGGAATGGAGAAGCCATCACCAGTCTAAGAAATTTAGGCCAGTGCATTTGATGAAGGTAGCTGATCAGCATGCAGCATACACCGTCAGTGAGTTATTTAGTTGTTTACTTACAGAAAGAACTTACCATCCTTTCAGAGAAGGAAGCACAATGCCAACTACTGTGTTACACCACTAGGATCATTAGGCCATGTCCTGACTGCTGCACCTGTCATTGGGAGGAGTTTCTGATGAAGATGCATTTTGGATTGAAGGAGTTTCATGACGCCATCAACACAGCCTTTAACTGCATTGTTTGCAAATAAGGTTTTGGTGTATTGATAACTCTGGTGTCCAGTAGTGCAATGGATTGACAAACTCACCAGCTACTTTCCAGGGCCTCATGAACTACATCTTCTCAGACTTGATCACAGCAGGAAAGATAGCAGTTTATCTGGATGACATCCTGATCTTCAGTGGGACTCTGGAAGAGCATTGAGAGGTGGTTCAGGAAGTGCTAGCCAGGTTAAAGAGGAATGATCTGTATCTGAGGCCAGAGAAATGCAAGTTTGAACAGGAAAAGATAGAATATCTTGGGTTGATTATCCAGGAGGGGCAAGTTTGTATGGACCCTGTGAAGGTGGCAGCAGTACAGCACTGGCCAGTTCCTTGCAATGTCTGCAACGTTTGGGCATTCCTGGGCTTTGCTAATTTCTACCAATGATTCATACAGACGTAAAGATATCTTGTTTAATTGGGGAACTCAACAACAGGAAGCCTTTGACTCCCTTCGAACAGCCTTCACATCTGCTCCCATTCTTACACTCTGGTCACTGGATTGTCCTACCTGAGTTGAAGTAGACACTTCTGGCTTTGCAACAGGGGGAACCCTGATGCAGATGTTAGAAGATGGTCTTTGGCACCTGGTAGCATTCTGTTCAGCATCCAATTATGAAATCTACAACTGAGAGATGCTGGCTATTATCAAGGCACTGAAGGATTGGCGGAGTTATCTGGAAGGACTACCACAGCCCTTTGAGATCATCACAGATCACTCCAATCTAGAGTTCTGGTGAACAGCACAGGATCTTAGTTGATGACAAGCAAGATGGGCCCTGTGGCTATCACACTTTGACTTTTGACTAATCCATCACCCAGGCAAAGCGAATACCCAAGCAGATGCCCTCTCTCGCCTTCCCTCTCACCAAATAACAGACTGAGAAGACAATTTGGAAACCACAGTACTCAGACCAGAGCACTTTGTAAGGCTTGCTGCTACTACCCTGGTCAATCCCCTAGAAGAATGTATTTGTCAGGCACTGGGGAGAGAAGTGGAGGTGTTAAAAGGACTAGAGCATTTGAAGAAGGAGGGGTTGCAACAACTTGCCAATGGTTTACCCAAATTGGAAGAGGATAATGGATTGGTATACCACAAGGGGTGGGTCTATATTCCTCTGAATGAAGAGCTGCAGAAGGCAATAGTAGAACAGTGCCATGATGAGCCATCAGCAGGACATCCAGGGCTACACAGGACACTTGATTTGGTAACCTCGCACTTCTGGTGGCCCACCATTCACTCTTTTGTAGAGAAGTATGTCAAGGGATGTGATAAGTGTGCCAGGAAGAAGCTACAACATCATCCACAAGCAGTAATCCAACCTTTGGACATACCCTTAGGACTCTGGAGTTGACCTCATTACACAGCTACCATCCTCACAAGGTTACAATGCAATCCTGGTCTGCACTGACCTCTACCGAAAACAAGTCCACACCCTTCCCTGCACCTCTACCGAAAACAAGTCCACACCCTTCCCCGCACCTCTAACATCACTGCCAATGAAGTCACCGACCTATACTACCGAGAAATCTTCTGTCTTCATGGCCTCCCACTTTGCTTTGTGTCAGATTGCAGTCCACAGTTTGCAGCACAAGCTATGTGCTCTCTGTTAGACTGACTTGGGATCAAGTCAAGCCTTTCCTCAGGCTACTGACCCCAGATGAATGGACAGACAGAACGAGCCAACCAGGAAGTGGAGAAATATCTGTGTCTCTACACCAACTATATGCAGGATGATTGGGTGGAGCACCTTCCTATGGCCAAATTTGTTCTGAACTCCTGCACATGGCATGGCACCTTTTGAGGTGACTTATGGCTACCTTCCTCTCTTCAACATACCGGTGGGCTGGTGCATGGGCATCCCAGATGTAGAAGATCATCTCAAGTCCTAAGACAGGTTCGAAGAGATGCAGGATCAGCATTACACCTGGCTAAGCATAGTATGAAGGAAGGGTACAAAGGAGGGAAACAGAAGGGACATCAGTTCAAGGTTGGGGACCATGTTTGGCTGATTGCAGAAGACATCGACTTGAAACTTTCAAGTGACAAGTTGGGGGACCGGTTGGGACCATACAAGATTGTGGAAAAAGTTGGAGATCTGGACTATCGGTTAGACCTCCCTGAATCTCTTAATCATCTGCACCCAGTGTTCCATGTCGACAAACTCTACCCCTACAAGGGTAATTTGGTGAATGGGCTCCTACCTGACGAGCCAGAGCCAGTATACCTCAAGGGGGAGGATGAGCCCAAGTATGAAGTGGACACCCTTCTGGATAACAGGATATGATGGAGGTGACTGGAATACCTTGTCAAGTGGAAAGGGTATGATGACAGTCACAACTTATGGGAGCCAGTTGCAAACCTCAAAAATGCATTCCACAAGAAACACCCAGAGGCAACAAAGACTTAGGATTCATCAGGGACAATGAAGTGTAGGAGGGGGGTAATGTCATGATGTCTATATTTGGTACTATTTATTTCTTCTTATCTCTGTATCCTTGGATCTTTACACCATATGACTCTTGTTCCACATGCTATGCACTGGACCTTTCATTTCTCTGATACAGCTTCCCTTACAGCTTTACTTTTACATATATAAACCCTGTCCTGACACCTGGTTCCCCATCTTGACCTCTTTGTCATTGGGACCAGTTCCAGTACTTACTGCTGTTGTCATGAATCGCTCTCCGTCTATTCATTTCCTTTCTATTCCTTCTCCTTTACTACCCATTTCCCACTCTATTTACTCTTAACCCCATAAACATCAACCATTTCTCATCATCGTCTATAGTTACCATCTCTCTAGATCTATGACTCACACACTTATCTCCTCCGCATTTTATCTCCACGGACATTCTCACTGTCAATCATTCCTTATGATCCAGTACCTTCATCTATCCATATTTAACTCTTTACTCTCTCGCCCTTGACTTTCCATACGATACCGTCTATTATTACTTACTCTTTCCCATCAGTTCACGTTTTACTTATATACCTATGATCTTTGTAACCTATTCCTTAGTTCGTTCACTTCGTCTCCGCTCCGTACTATCACTACGCAGTGTAGAGCCTAGTCAGCTTACTATCCTATCTCCCTATCTCTCTATTTCTCTCTATCAATCTATTCTCTTGTAACTGGCTTTCTCATATTGTGTGACTTGGGTAGTTATTGAGTGTACCGACAACCTTGACACTTGAACGAACTCCCATACACCCACCTCACAAACTCAACACAAATCCTTCCATCGTGTTAAACCTTCCTATTATCCTATCCTTCCCCTACGGTGCTGCAGAAGCCCAGCAACTCTACCCTGTGTGAGGAGCCTCACAGGTTGGCAGGCGTGAACTGCTCAAGGAGCCGTTACACGAGGTCATCCCCTGTCTACACAGTCTCGAGACGTAATACCAGACTCGCTAAATCCGAGTAAGGTGGTTGACCGGTTCTGTAATTGAAATCCTAAAAATCCTTTTCACTCTGTCTACCCCATTTTCCCAAATTCGTTTCGAACCCTCCGAAAACCCTTCTGACTACGAACAGGTTCCATTTCCTCTCCCTCGTTATATCTTGCACACCGAATACTGGGTCTCCCACGGAAGAAACATACGAGCGAATCCTTGGAGCTTCGACTGACACTTCGTTTGCACAAGACGTTGGGTGTGGAAACTTACCTCAGGTGACGTAGTTCTCTCAACATTTTCATACATAACAGTAAAAGAGGACTTCGATACAGGAGAAACTGTGGTTCAGATTAGAGGACCTCTATTCTTCAGAGAACACATCGACTACTCTCCATCATCACCTTCCCCCGACTACGGTCTACCATCCTCCTTTGTCCTAGGACCCAATTACCTGGCTTAAGGAAGAATTAGTATATGACCAGTTGACGATCCGCATCTGCAGACCCGAACCTTCACTGTGCCAACTGACCACACGTATTCCACCCCTCATCATCCCGAGACACCGCCTACTTCGCCGAAAACAGTGACGATCCTTGGAGTCCGTGCACCGTACAACCGTGCCTAAACAGATATAACACTCAACGACTTACTGCCGAAGAGATCTCGAGTGGGTTACACGTTATAACCCAACTCCAAGAACTTGCAATTCAAAAAGCACACCCAAAACCTAATCCTAAAACTGAATCGAATCAAGGAACCTCTACACCTACCAACCAACCTTCCAAATCTAACCCAGTACCAGAAACACCTTCCAACAACCCGCCACAACCAGACAATCCCAACTCCCCTTCTTCGCCCACCATTCCATCTGCCGAAGGACCATCCGTAGCCCCTCGTCGACCTCCCACACCTCCTTCCCCAAATCCGTCAGATCCAAACAACTCAGTCATGGCTGATACACCCCCTATCGGGTCAAATGGTACTTCTGAACGAGGAAGAAAACCCGATGCCTTCAATGGAGAACATAGTGAGGCAAAACGATGGCTGGCCCTGTTTAACAACTATCTACGCATGAATAAAAGCAAGTATCCTACTGAAGAGAGTCAGGTCTCGTTATTCCTGTCATTCTTTACAGGAGAAAAGGGAGGAGATTGGGCAACGCAGAGATTAATAGAACGAGATGAAGATGAGGAAGATGAGGAATTGGCGAGCACGCCGGAGAAATGGAGATGGATAACTTTGAAACAGATACGTGATAGGTTCAAAAGAGATTTCAAAGCTCTCACCTCGGAAGATGTGGCGAGGACGAAGATCAAGTTTGCTAGAATGAAAGGGACGGATATTAGCAGCTACAACAGCATCTTCGATATATACGGAGAAGAGTCCGACTTCGGAGAAACAGCGCTGTTGGAATTTTATCAGGATGGATTACCACCTAAACTCCAAGAGGCGGTCAGAAGAACGTATCCAAAGTGGGATGACTTCGAGGAGTACAAGGAAAGAGCTGTGGAGCTCCATTTAGAATGGTTGAAGGAGCGGGAAAGACAAGGACGCTGGAAAACTACTTCAACGTCGAAGAGTAGTCCAGGACCGTCTCAGGGAAGGACGGTAGCAAGTGTCAATGCGCTTATGAATATGGGACCAGGTGCTAACTCGTCTTTCACTCCATTACCCAAACTGACACCTGATGAAAGAGACCGACTCCGAAAACTAGGAGCATGCTTCGTGTGTAGACAAACTGGGCACATGAGCAACAAATGTCCGACATTCCCAAAACCGTCATCTCAAAACACTTCCCGAACTTTCTCTCCTCGTGCTGTTTGAACAGCTGAAATCGCGTCTTCACCACCAGTAATGGTAGCCCAGACATGTTCATCTCGAAACACGATCAAAGATATTTCCGACATGGTTAACAGGGTTAAAGGATTAGAAGGAGAAGAAAAAGAACAAGCAACTGTCTATTTAAAAGACATTATGTCTAAATTGGATTTTTAAATCACTCCTCTGCTACATCGTCAGTAGGAGTAGAACAGTACACCGGACAGTTAAAGAACAATCGATATAGTGTGTTATACCCCTCTAGTGAGCGAATCTTTTCTTCAGAGCTAAGAATGTCGGCAACCACTCGTAACTGACAGATACCATCAATCACACTCAAAACTGAATTAATCGGCAAGGTTACTGGCAGAAAAATCGACGCAAATGCCCTAATAGACAGCGGTGCAGAAGGCATAATCATCAATAGCCGGTTCGCACAAGAAAATCAACTCACCCTTCTTCCTATCAAAAAACCGTTCCCAGTACGAAACGTTGACGGCTCCGAAAACACCATGGGATGGGTACGAGAATACACCATTCAAAATCTCCGTATCTATTCTCGAGACAACAGATCGTACCACGAGGAGAAGGCCGAGTTCTACGTGATGGACATCAGGGATCACGATATAATCCTTGGTACCGACTGGTTGGAAGAACATAACCCAGACATAGATTGGCCAGACTCGCGAATAGGCATGACCAGATGCCCAGAATTGTGTATCATAGCAAATCCCCCCATCCTCCATTTGAAAACTAAAACAAAACCTTTGAAATCTACAGTTGTCGACCCAAGAAACCACCACAAAGATTACCAAGTCAAATGGTTGGAACCAATTGGACAATTCAAACCAGTTGCCCAATCAAAAATTGCAGGGCGACGTTGTCGAATTCCTATTCGATCCTCCCATCGAAGTTCGGAGGTAACGGCGATCTTTACTGAAGACAATTGGGGAAGAGATACGATCCCAGAACAATGGGAACAAGACGCAATGGAAGAACTGTTTGGGAATGAAGAAAGAGTAGACAAGGAGACGTCAGAAACACCAAACCTGAACATCCGTGCGGGGTTCACAAAGGCACAAGAACTTGCAGAAGCAGCCCAGGACGTCCAGGTCGATATACCTCTTAAAGATAAGATTCCTTCGCAATATCATCAGTTTCTACGAGTCTTTGACAAACAAACCTCAGAACGATTACCGAAACGTGGGGAATGGGATCATGCTATCAAACTAAAACTGGACTTTGAACCATGCCCCTGCAAAACGTATCCCTTATCCCCAAATGAACAAGAGGAACTCGATGAATTCATCAAGGAAAACTTAGAAAAGGGATATATAAGACCGTCGAAATCTCCTATGGCGAGTCCTTTCTTCTTTGTAAAAAAGAAAGACGGAAAACTACGACCAGTACAGGATTATCGCGCCTTAAACAGAGGAACCGTCAAAAACGAATACCCCCTACCGCTCATATCGGAACTCGTAGACAAACTAAAGGGGGCACAGATGTTTTCCAAAATCGACCTCAGATGGGGATATAACAACGTACGCATCAAGAAGGGGGATGAATGGAAAGCGGCGTTTAAAACCAACCGCGGTCTCTTCAAACCAACGGTGATGTTCTTCGGTCTTATGAACTCTCCAGCTACATTCCAAGCAATGATGAACACTCTATTCAAAGACCTGATCGACTCCGGAAAAGTCGTGATTTATATGGACGATATTCTCATATTCACAGAATCACTAGAAGAACATCGATACATGGTAAAACAAGTACTTGCACGACTCCAGGATAACGATCTGTATGCTAAACTGGAAAAGTGCACTTTTGAAACCAATTCAGTGGAGTTCCTCGGCCTTATCGTTTCACACAATACACTGGCGATGGACCCAGTCAAGGTCGAAGGCGTAACCAAATGGCCAATTCCACGCAATGTCAAAGACGTACAATCATTCCTTGGCTTCAGAAACTTTTACCGCTGTTTTATACGAGATTTCTCAAAAATCGCATGACCACTGTTCGATCTCACGAAAAAGGATCACCCATGGAAATGGTCTGATGAAGCCGAAAAAGCTTTCCGAACACTCAAAGATATGTTCACGACTTCACCAGTCCTCCTCATGCCTGATCATTCTAAACCGTACCGAGTAGAAGTTGATGCGTCAGACTACGCTACAGGAGGCATCCTGCAACAACAAGGACCAGACGATAAATGGCATCCAGTAGCCTACCTGTCAAAGGCTCTATCCGAAACTGAACGGAACTACGACATTCATGATAAAGAATTGTTAGCGATCATATGCAGACTCGAAGCCTGGCGACACTATCTGGAGGGTGGACCACATACCATCGAAATCTTGACCGATCACGACAACCTTAGATACTTCACCACCGCCCAAAAACTTAGCCGACGACAAGCAAGAATGGCCTTGTTCCTGACCAGATTCAATTTTACGCTCATTCACAAACCCGGGAACCTGAACCGAAGTGACCCACTCTCTCAGAGATCAGACCATAAAGAGGGGGTCGAGAACGACAACAAAGATAGGGTCTTGCTTGACCCCAGGTTCTTCAGGATTTGAGCAATGAGGCCAGGAACAGTAACCGCAATGGGAGACACCGAGTTGAAAAGACAGATTAAAGAATGCCCGAAAAGAGATGCCAAAGTCATAAGTGCGTTACAAACCATCTTTAACAACGGACCACGCGCGTTGGCAAAAAACCTACAGGAATGGAATTACGAAGACGGAGTCATCTTGTTCCGAGGGAAAATCTACGTCCCAAACGACCAACAGCTCAGGCGAGACATTGTCAAATTGCATCACGACAGCCTTACTGCAGGACATCTGGGACGATTCAAAACGTACGAACTCATCAGTAGAGAATTCTTGTGGCCTGGTATGTCAGTATTCGTTCGTAACTATGTCGAAGGATGCGCTACCTGTCAGTTAACCAAGGCAAATAACCACCCGGCGCATGTACCACTAATTCCGAATGAGATACCGGAACGACCCTTTGGCACAATTACAACTGACTTCATCACAGATCTGCCAGAGTGTGATGGCTTCAATGCAATTCATGTCACAGTCAATCGTTCAACAAAAACGGTTGTCATTTCTCCATGCAGAAAGGATATCGATAGCGACGGAACAATTGACCTATTATTCGACAATACTTGGCGATGATACGGCCTGTGGGACAAAATGATATCTGACCGCGGACCTCAATTCGCAAGCCAAGTGATGAAAGGAATATACGCTAAGTTAGGTATAACTTCGGCACTCAGTACAGCTTATCATCCACAAACAGATGGCGAGACAGAAAGGTTCAATCAGGAACTCGAACAGTACCTTCGAACCTTCTGCAACTATCGCCAAGACGATTGGGTTAAATACCTACCTTACGCTGAATTTTGCCACAATACACGAGTCCATTCAGCAACTGGGAAATCGCCGTTCGAACTTCTCCATGGATATCTACCCCGACTCTTCCCTACCATCAATCCGACTTCACACGTACCAAAAGTCGAGAAATGCCTTCAGAACTTGGACATACTTTGAGAAGAACTCAAAGCAAGTCTGTCGACAGCGGCGGAAATAATGAAGGAACAAAACAAGGACCATGCGAGTGAAGGAGTGAGATTTAGTGTCGGAGACAAGGTGCTACTAGACGGGAAAAATCTGAAGACAACGAGGCCAAAAGCTAAGTTGGCAAATCGCCATCACGGCCCATTCGAAGTCACTGACGTAATCAGTAAAGTCAACTACCGACTCAAATTACCGAATACCTGGCGCATTCATCCAGTTTTCCATGCCTCACTCCTATTGCCGTATAAAGAAACCGAAGCTCATGGAGTGAACTGCCTGGGAGAACCAGCTGAATTACTTCCCGAAGACAATGAATACGATGTGGAAGCAATTCTAGATTCAAAACCAACAAGGAACCATTGGGGAGTACAATACCTTGTCAAATGGTTAGACTATGCTGACTCAGAGAATTTGTGGGAACCAGCATCAGGATTGACAAAGGTGAAAGATATGATCGAAACCTTCCATCGACAACACCCAAATGCGTACCGACCAAAAAACCTGATACAACCAGGAATGACAGTGTGTTCACTGGGAATCACCATAGGAGATATATGGCAAAGTACTCGTGTGCTCCAAGCAAAAGCACAACTCCGAGGAGGAACGTTGTCACGAATCGCCGGTATTCTATGCCCTCCTTCCCACCCCACTTGGCAACGGAATTCAGAATTCTGTCATCATTCATCAATTGCATTCCCTTGTTAACAGCAGCTCGCCGTAACGACACTAAACGGACGGCGTCTACTGTCAAACTCGTCTCCAAACGATAACCTGACCGGTCGCTAGACACCTACGTCATACAAACCAACGACTATAAAAAATTCCTCCCCATGAGGGAGAACGACAGAACAAACCCACTACTACCAGCCAAACAACAATCACTCACTACGTCCACTATCACAATGTCAACTACTTCCTCTACTGACTCCACCGTTCATAACGCACACCCAACCAACGGGGGGCGTTGCACCTACGGAAAACGCTCAGGACGTCAATGTCGACTCTCAAAACTACACCAAGGACCTCACAACAGATGCAGACGCTGCACGTGGGGAGGAGAGGATGGACCAGGCCGATGTATATTAGGAAGAAGACATAGAGCTACGTGTGTAGTTCACCGAACATCCCTACATGCGGAACACAGAGGGAACCTTGGATGGGGAGACGGCAGTGTATGGGGCGCACACATCACCCTACAATATGACAACAATGATGGATGGGATGGAGCGGGCTGGGGTACTGCGACCAACACGACAGAATGGGACGACTTAACGGACTATTGGCCAGAACAGGGAGAATTGGACAGACGACTTCGCGAACAATGGGCGAAACACTGGACAAACAGCTTGCCGAGCTCCGGTGAAAGCTCATCTTAAAGAGGGGGTAATGTCATGAATCGCTCTCCGTCTATTCATTTCCTTTCTATTCCTTCTCCTTTACTACCCATTTCCCACTCTATTTACTCTTAACCCCATAAACATCAACCATTTCTCATCATCGTCTATAGTTACCATCTCTCTAGATCTATGACTCACACACTTATCTCCTCCGCATTTTATCTCCACGGACATTCTCACTGTCAATCATTCCTTATGATCCAGTACCTTCATCTATCCATATTTAACTCTTTACTCTCTCGCCCTTGACTTTCCATACGATACCGTCTATTATTACTTACTCTTTCCCATCAGTTCACGTTTTACTTATATACCTATGATCTTTGTAACCTATTCCTTAGTTCGTTCACTTCGTCTCCGCTCCGTACTATCACTACACAGTGTAGAGCCTAGTCAGCTTACTATCCTATCTCTCTATCTCTCTATTTCTCTCTATCAATCTATTCTCTTGTAACTGGCTTTCTCGTATTGTGTGACTTGGGTGGTTATTGAGTGTACTGACAACCTTGACAGCTGTCTGTTAGTCGAGTTTATCACTATTTAAGCACTCACCTCTTTGTGACACATACTTGTAGTACTTATCATTATTACACTACTACATATAACCAGGATTTGGTGAGTCAGAGAATATGGGTGCATTCGAGTTGACATTTGACTTGACCTTTGAGCTTCTCAAAGCTCAAAGAAATACAAAATAATCCTGACTGAGCATTCTGAGCATTACCTGGTTGGTTCCACATAGAAATGAGAATTTACTCATAGATAGGTTGAGATTTTGGTAAAGTTACGATGAGTGAGAAACTTTTTGACAGGTCCTCGTTGTTGTACCAAATTGCATCTGGTGGCCACCAAGTATCATTATATCAAAAACTAAGTATACCAGGATGGTCAGATGGACCATAGCTACCTCTGGATATCCAGAAAACCCCCGATATTTTTTGCAAAATTTGTGAAATACACCTCAGGACACTAAAATCCCGTTTGGTTGGGCTCATGATCACACTTGTAGTGTCACTGTATCTATGAGTTGTATGTCCATAGAGTAAACATATTGTCTATCATCTTCGTATGTGTTCTGTTAATTACGAGGCCGGATGAAATGAGGATGAGTTGTTTACACTCCCTTTCTGCTGGTGGCTATGTTCTTATGTTCCCGACTTCTTCCCTCCGATTTTCCCGAGGTGATCATTAGCCCCTATTCCAATCTGGGTTTCATTTCTTTTCCGAGTGATACAGAGCTATATGCTGTCACATCACTAGCTGCTCTTATGGATTTTCATACCCTATATTATACCCTTGATCGTATTCCGCTGGAAATAGAAAGGTCTCGTACTCGCCACGCGTTAGGGTTGGCCCACAACCACTTTCTTTTTACTTAACAGGTTCGAGAATTAAGTTGACGTTGAGGTAGCGCGTTGATGAAGCCGACAGAGCATGTATGGACTTTGTTCTATGTCTGTCAGCCTTCCTAATTTGTGCCGTGGTTGAGCATGGTTATAAAAGTGAGGTTTTATAAAAAGAGCCATAGGCTCATCCATGAATGTTTACAAATCGCTATTTACGGAACAACCCAAACTATCCCAATTCCTTCACCGAAACCTCTCCCGATTCCTCTTCCAAACCCTTCGACTCCTCTGCCAAAACCTTACCCGATTTCTCTACCAAAACCTATCCCGGTTACTCTACCGAACCCTTTACCAATTCCTCAGTCAAAATCTTTCCCGATTAAACTTCCACCGAAAGCTTTCCCGGCTCTTCACCAAAACCTATCCCAATCCGTCCACCAATATCTACGCCAACATCTTCGCCTTTTTGGAATGAAAAATACTCAGATGAGATTCCTGCCATCTGAATCACTGGAATCGTCAAAGTGTGCCAAAGATTCTTCTGATACTGGTCCTTTGGATGAGGGACATTGAATCTGTCCGAGTGCTCCCCGAAAGGCGAGTCCTGTTTGATATGGGACCAATCCACATACTTGGTCGACAAATAAAGCTTCAAAAAGCCCACGTCGACGTCTTGGTTCGGACGAAGCGCATAAGACCATGGGGATGTGCCGCTATCACCGAAGCCAATCGTCAACTCCCCCTTTGGGGGAAGAGAAACAATACCTTGTCCACGAGCGCCTACAGATGGTAAATAATAAGTAGCTGAGATAAAGAGAGGTTTGTACTTCAGTGTTGGCCAATAGGAAAGTTACTGGAACGCACCGACACTCAAATCACTGATATCGAAGTAGAAAAGAGCAGCATAAAGTGGATGATCGCTTCCGTTTCTGACCTTGAATCCGTACTTGAAGTCTTGGTCAACATCGATGATTATTGTATCGTCTTTGACGAGATTATCCTCCGTCGGCACGAGAATTTCGTCGAAGTCATCTGTGTGAGTGTCGGTGGAAATGAGCTGAAAGCATTCGAAGGAGATGTGACTAATGATCTCGAGGGATTCGTTGGAGTGTTGAATGTTCCAGTAGAAGTCTACCGCGCTGTGAAGGATTGAAATAAGAGATTCGCCAGAACCCTCCACTCGGACGTTGATGTTGTAGAATGGCATGGTCCTCAACCCATATCCTCGGCATAGCTTGTCCATCACATGGAACTGCACAGAACCGTTGTCCGTCAAGGTGAGAGTAAGATCCGCACCATCACTATTATCGAGGAGGAGGATAGAGCGTCGTGGATTGGTACTCTGCATATCGTGATTGAGCCGCATGAAGAGATCCAAAAACCCCTCCTTTGCCTCGACAAACAAACGGAAGTCTTGTCTCTTTCCAACACGCGTTAGATGGGCGAAAGCGCAATCGACTTTGAGAGAGGAACCAGGAGCAACAGTACATTCAGTCCTGAACGGGCCAACTTTTGAAGCTACCACTATTCCAATGGAAGGAGTCGAGACCTTTCGGTCGGGATAAATAGAAAACTCTGCCTCATGCGTGATCCCGTGAGCTGCACCGGCCTCCAGGATGTACCGACCGTTCTTGGCATCGTGTTTGATCTCGAATAAGACACAGGTACGACCGGCCACCTTGCCATCAAAGAGTAAACGACCTTTGTTGATGCCTTCACATTGAGGATGTTGGCTGGAGAGTGTAGGATGAGTACATGAGCCCTGCGAAATTAAACTATGCTTACAGAACTTTAAGGTCTGGAAGGTTTGTGATAACTTCCTCGTAGGTCAGTTGGTCCACGCCCTCCTCTAGCAAAGATAGAACTGCCGAGGTAAAAACTCCACGTTTATGTCTCTCCTTCGCGGTCTGGCCTTGCGTGCAAGCGGCGAGCAAGACGTGCGAGCTTAACCCATGTTTCTCATACCCTGGAGCGACTGTTGCTAGACGCTGCCCTCCTTCTAGAGCATCTTTAGCAATTTGGTAAGTCTGTGGGAGTTCCACGCCACGGATAGTGAGCGTTTCATCTCGAGGGTTCCTAGTACCCGAACCAGAGTGGCAAGAGTCGAAGAAAACTGTCTGTGGCGGACCTTAGAAGAAGCACTCATCGATATTTCATGGTGGAAAACACTCACGATGTTGTCTGATTTATTTTTGGCAATCTCGGTTAGGATCTGCGAAAGTTGTATGTCGAAGATGCCTTGCTTCCGAGCCTCCTTCGACCCATTGAAAGCGAAATCGTGAGGAAGTAGCATCTGGATCATTCCGTTTTTGCTACCGGTTTGCCAAGAAGGAGGAGGATCAGCTTCGCCGCCATGGCCTGCATAGTAAATGAATATCGGGTCCTCCGAGCCAATTTGAGGTTTGCTGGCGAGATCTCTAATGGCGTTCAGCATGGCATCCCTTGTCGCCTGTTCATTACGCAGGTTTACGATACGGTCCACCGGAACACCAAGCTTAGAGATTAAAAAGTGTTGGAACGCGTCAGCATCAGCGACAGCTCCGTGAAGGTCATCAATTTTCTCATCCTCGTAATTGTCGATCCCAATGATGAGAGCGAAGAGACGAGCAGATTGCAGCCTAACATGGGGTATCGTAGCCTTATTACCTAGCAAAGCAAATCACAAAGAAAAAGTACGCGCCTTGGAACCTCGATCGGTTTTGGTGGTCTACACAGTCGGTAAGCACGTGCCTTCTGATGTCAAGAAATCGTTAAGAACGTACGCTTCAGGGGCAGCCTGTGGTTCCTGGGATTGCGCCGTTACAGCAGGTTCTTCGATTTGGATAACAGCACCGCTGTGGGCTTCTACCTTTACAGCGTTGACATGTCTGTAGGAGTATTACCATCATATGAGGCAAAGCCTCAGAAACAAAACGAAGTAGTCTCACTGTGCCCGTGAAGGAGGCGGAGATCTAAATCATAATGAGTGGTACGCAGCAGGATTAATCAAACAGAAACCCACCGTTGTAAATGGCTGAGCAGTTCCGCAACACTACCAGGAGTGACGTCAATCCAATGAAGATACATCTGGAATGCAAGTTGAACAAGAATTTCAGAAAGCAATGTCTCTTTATACTTTGAGACTCGGGGAACGTGCGATAAGGAAAAGACAGCACAGAACGTTCATAGACGCGCAGAGAACCTGAGATGAGAACATTGTCGGTGGTAGGAAGGCAGTGGTCATTCCTAACAATCAGATATCCGACCTTCGCGCTCAAGTGAGCAGGTAGACGCACGAAAAAGCTGTATTAAGGTAAATTAAGTGATTCCTCATGACATTCTTCCATATACTGATTTACTCAGACACCTTTTTGACATTGTGATAGACGACCTTTCAGAAAGCCGCCACTGACCAGTGGATTCAAGTGAACATCGACAAGATTAGCTCTCTGCTTTACAGGATGAATGAAGCCTCAAGTCCTCGTGTCACTTCGGCTTCGCTTTTTCCGAAAGTTAACGCCCAAAACATCGTCACACCCATCTCGATTCTCCCGAATCCTCGTCAATGGAGCTGTATTAAGGTTAGAACTTTGGGAAAAAACGGACAGAATGTTCATAGACGCGCAGAGAACCTGAGATGAGAACATTGTCAGCGGTAGGCAGGCATTGGCCATTCCTACAATTAGATATCCGGTCTTCGCGTAAGAGGGTAGCGCGCTCAAGTGGAGAGGCAGACGCCCGAAAAAGCTGCATTAAGGTAAATTAAGTGACTCCTCAGGACATTCTTTCATATACTGATTTACTCAGATAGACGTTTTTGACATCGTGGCAGACGATCTTTCGGAAAGCCGCCACTGACCAGTGCATTCAAGTGAGCATCGACAAGATTAGCCCTCTGCTTTACAGGATCAACAAAGCCTCAAGTCTTCATATCACTTCCCCTTCGCTTTCTCCGAAACTTAACGCCCAAAACATCATTTCGATTCCCCCCAACCGTGAATGGAGCTGTGTCAAGGTTAGAACTTTTGAACCTAGTAGAACCTATTTCAGAGGTGTCTGAGTAGCAAGCATCGGGTGGCAAGCTCGAGGAGAAACAGACGAACCGTTGTATTTTTAATGGATTTCAGTCGTAACCAGGTTCTGCTCGCTCAATGTCTTCTGCAAGTCTTCTACG
This sequence comes from Tetrapyrgos nigripes, assembly GCA_013368315.1. Taxonomy (NCBI): domain Eukaryota; kingdom Fungi; phylum Basidiomycota; class Agaricomycetes; order Agaricales; family Campanellaceae; genus Tetrapyrgos; species Tetrapyrgos nigripes. The sequence continues at coordinate 123,809 of JAACJM010000135.1, forward strand.
AGGGAAATGGGCCATCGCAGCGCGTGGCATGATGACGAGGCCCAAAATAAGGGAATGGCATATCGGCACAGTATGGAATTTGCCGACTGAATCGAGGAGCTTATCGAGCAAAGCCACATGCTGGAACGTCAGGTTATAAGAACGAGTGAGTCCCTTAAAAGGGCCTCGTAATATGTTTTCAAGTGCAACGAATGCGCCCTGTGACGAGCTGCGCGTGTCATGGGAAGAAGAAGAGGACAGCATAGCGGAGATAATTCATCATCGGATGAAGACAAGTACTCAAGAGGCAACTTTACTGTGTATGCGCGCAGCACCCATTCCCACTCGAATCTGGATAAACTTCTTCATTCCCAAATAGGTATACTACATGCGCGTTGAAACGTGTTCTGCCAGTGGAATTAATCCTACAAAAAGCCGGTCAGAATTCTGAAGAAACAGGAAGGTAGCGTCAAGACATACAAATGGCATCCAGCTCTTCCCCCTCGTCGGGAATACTCAAGTCTGACCTTCACTTTAACAAGCGCCAAACATATCAGGCAAAAGAGAAGACGCCCACTTCTCCATCTTCCTCATCATCACTACGAAGCACCAGTTAACCCGCTTCAGCGCATACAGAGGAAAGAATTTATATTCCCCATTGGGATCGAATCCCAACCACGGAACACTCGCATCTTCAAGCCTGACCTTCACTTTAGCAAGCGCCAAATATATCAGGCAAAAGGGAAGACGCACACTTCTCCTCCATCTTGCTCCTCATCACCACGAAGCGCGATCCCAACTTCTTGTCCCCAGTTAACCCGCTTCAGCGCATACAGAGGAAAGAATTCCCCATTGGGATGGATGCCTTCCTTAACCAGTCCTGAGCGTTGCAGACTCGTATGCGACGCCGCTTTGGAATGCTTCACCAGTGCGGTGTCAAAGTGAAAGGCCGTGCAAGTGTCTGGGTTCGATTTTGCAAAGTACTTATCATGTATACAACCGAATGAAACTGGCGGGGCAATCAGGCAAATGATGATTACACTGTGACAAATAGTGATTATGCTCAGCCCCAAAAGAGGATAATAAGTAAATACCCGCAAATACTGCTGATTAATTATCTTTTTTGCTGGCGGAGGCATTTGATCACTTTATCAGTAAGTCATGTGAAAGTGACATTTTTGCGCACTTTGGCTTTTGAGCCTAAGCTGCGTCTTTTGAGCCTCAAAAATGTCAGAGAAAAATACAAGGGGTAGGCCACTAGGTGTTCCAAATAAATCTGGCCATTCTGCAGGTGGAGCTAGAGCTAGGCCTAATGCAGGCCGTAAACCATCACAATCAGCCACAACCTCTAATGAAAATAGTGGTGGAATACCTATAAGTGTGTTCTGTTTCATTATGATATTACAACTTCTCATTAGCATCCTCTTAGGTTTACCCCATGTCAGAAAAGACACTAGAAGTGTCTTCTCCATCTTCAATAGTAAGTAATTTCGTATGATTGCTGCCAGAATGACTATAACACAGTGCTCAGTGGCAAGAAAACCCCAGTATGTTTGATTTAGCTAATAAATTAACATTTTTGAGTTTACTCTCCATCTTAGGGATACATCATCTACTCAGGGCAATAGTACTGTAAATCCTGAAGCTTGTGAAAGTAATAGTATGTCTGATTTTTTCTTTGATCTCTAGCAATTATACTAAAACTCCTTTGTAATTTCAGTCAATGAATTTGACCCTCAAAGGCCATTCTCTTTTCTTCCAGAGAATACTTTCTCTGAGGGCCTGGATTCTGCCTCAACAGATGACCAGGAAACTTCAGGAAAATAGCATGTAGAAATAAAGGATGTCCAGGGGAAAATAACAGAGCAAGATGTATAAAAAAACACCAAGTCTCTACTCTCCCCTCCCTATCACTTTCAGCTCCTGGCTGGTCTTTTGGTTGAGCCTATATGTCATCACTCACAGTGAGTACATACTCCACTTTTTCTCTCTCTCCAAATGTATACTTTAATCCTGTCCTCACAAACTGTAGGTATTGTTACTGTTGCCGTTGCCTTCAAGCCTTAACTCTCTGTAGTCACAAGGTCTCTGTTACATCTTTATCTCTGACTGGATCTTAACTCACTGCAACATCTACAGGTCCTGTCTGTCACATATCAGCTGTGACTATGTCGTGCTTTAGTCATTACCAGTAAAAAATGAAGGATAGGTTACAAGGCCGAATGAAATGAGGCTGAGTTCTTTACACTCTGTGTCTGCGTGTGGCGGTGCATATTCATTCTGTCTCCTCCCGTGCTGTTGTTTCCGGTTTCCCCCTTGCCCATATCCGCAGCTCCTGTATTTCTTAACGTGACCAAACAAGTTACAACATTGTTGTCCAAATATCTTTGCAACCGATAACAAAAGTTTCCAATCTTAATCTTTCATTTTTGTTGTCTTTTTTCCTCTCAATCTCTTCATCTTATTCTTTTCTGATTGCTTTCCTTTTTCTTTTGCTCTCTTTCATTTTTCGTTATCTTTCTCCCTCTTGATCTCTTGTCTTGTTCTTCATCTCTTGCTTTCTTTTCTTTTTTCCTCTGTTTTCCTCACAATTTCTTCTATGTCTTGTTTTCTCTGCTAGCTCATTTTCTTATCTTCTCTCCTTTCCTCATGATCCCTTTACCTTGCTCTTCTCTGCTTGCTTCTTTTCTCAAGCTTTTAACTTTCAATTCAAGAATTTACACATCGTTGAACCAGCATAGGTACTATATGCCTACAGCCTTGTTTGTTTTATTTCTCATCTCAATCTTCTTCAAATCAATCATTCATGAGGCTTGCTTCCCTTATTTCTCTCTTCCCTTCGATTTTGACGAGTTTGCTCAAACATATATTCCTTTTTCCTCTTCATATTCTGGTCTTTCGAATTCTTCAACTGTCTGGTCCAATGCCAAAAAAAGTCCATTTAGGTTTTTGCAGCAACACTGATCTCGCAGTTCACTGCCAGCGTGCATCTCATTCTAGTACCTCTTGTATCAATCAACTTTGGCTTTAAAAGCTCTATCTCTAGACAGAGTCTCTTCCAGAATCAGCACACCTATGCCTGCTCACAATGAGCCAGGCTATACACCATAAGCCAAGGCCCAATACGCAGCCCACTTGATGGACTATCAATGGCTCAGCTTTTATTTTCTACCCCTATGTTCAGGATACCTAAACTTTTCTGGTGCATAGTGTTCTCTCATAACTGCCAGAAGTCTGTAACACTTCCTGTTTCATACCATATGCTGTACTAAAGTGGAAATAATTATTTCCCACTGAGGACACCATTTCCGAACTCGAAGAGGCCTTTTCCGAATGCCAAAGTGTGACATGTGACATCCGAATTCACAATCACATTCCGAATTCATAAAGATGAGTATCGAATTCAGAGAGTTGAAGACCGAAGCCAGTATTGAAGAGGATTGATGACCAAACTCATGAAGTCAATCCCAACTCTGACTCCTGACTCCTGCTTTATGATTTGCCAAATACTTACAAGTCGCCTGAATACTTGCAGACACATATGGCAATAAACTGTGCAAAAAATCCAAATTGGCTTTTTTTTCACAGGTTGACCCTTTTTTGGCCAGGTTGTACCGAGTTTCTGTCAAAATTGATACAATCTGAGATGCTGATTTGGGACCTACATCTGCAAGTACATATTTGGGACACTTGTAAGTATTCAGGCCATTTACAAGTATTCAGCAAATCATAAATCAGTAGTTGAGACTCAACTCTTTTGAATTCAGTCATTGATCCCCTCAATTTAGTACTTGACTTAAGGAGCTCGGTTTTCAACTCTCTGAATTCAATACTTACTTCGTGAATTCGGAATACAATTGTCATGCTTTTGAATTCGGAAATTGTGGTAAAGAGCACACACTTGGCTCTAAGCAGTAGGTGTAGACAGAACAACAGTAGACAGATAATGATGAGAGACTAGTCCCAAGACAAAGTTAATATTAAGTGAAAACAAGAAATACATGAGATGCTCACCCAGTCCCAAGACAAAGAGGTCAAGATGGGGACTAGGGAGCTACTACTCTAAGCTTATATACACGGAACAGAAATAAAGATAAAAGCTAAGTAAAGTGAAGAAAGGAATCAGAGAACTGTCCAGAACAATCAAAGTACAGCCTAATAGTAGCACCTCAAGACAATGGTGCATTGTCCTGAGATTTGAATTGAAAACTTTGATGGGCTCACCCTAGCCCTATGTTACTGGTCCCACAGTGGTACCAGGCCTCCTGCTGGGATAATGTGCAGGTACCTTGATGGTTCCTGGGCCTGCTGTGCTGTCTGAGGCTGCTGTCAAGGTGGCTAGGCTGTAGGTTGGTTCCTCGTTGCTGTAGAGCTCATTGTTGATGAAGATGGCCTGGTACCCAGCTGTTCCTGTGGGTACCAGCCAGTACCCTAGTATGTTCTGGATGCCCTGGACAGTGTGGTGATGACTGTGAAGGCAGCTTGTTGATATGTGGGCTGGTTGTCACTGTGTGGAAAAATGAGGAGAAAATAGGAATTTATTTAAAAGCTGTGGTAGGTACCATATGATTGCTATATTAGGAAGTCACAGCCACTATGGATTGATGGATTGTGTTGCAGTTAGGTGGAGAGTGGTGTGGAAAAATCATGAAAAATGTTGAAAATATTAGGAGCTGTGCAGTTGTTGCTGTGGACAGTAATCTCACAGATGTGCCTCAAATCACTAAGTCCCCAACCCTAACCCAACCCTAACCAATGGTACCTGGGCCTGCTGTCAAGGTGGCTAGGCTGTAGGCTGGTTCCTCGTTGCTGTAGAGCTCATTGTTGATGAAGATAGCCTGGTACTTGGCCAGTACCTCTGGACACTCTAGTCAAAAATAACACCAATGTCCATTCCATCATCTGCAGTCACGACAAGCTAAACTACGGCAAACACTACCCTCTCTGGATCATCAACTACTGGTTGTGTGTAGACACTATTCACACATTGCAGAAAGAGTGGCAGTCTGCTGTCAACACAATCCAGAAGTGAAGAACAGTGGAGTCCCTTGTTAATGGGGAGTCTCTCCCACTCATTGAGCAGGCATATGACATGCTGAAGTGACTTCAGTGGAGCAGCAACATTAATAACTTCTCTATTCCAGTCCAAATCAACTATCTCGCTCGGTTCTTCACTACAAGATGGCTATCTAGCAACAACATGGACCTCCTCCTCAAGTTGCTATGAGAAAAGGTTGTAGGTGTTGGGCATGGCTGGAAGGTTGAGATACCTGGGGAGACACTCATGTTTGTCTGTAAAATCATCCAGGCTTACAACAAGCAGGACACCTACCATGATTTCTCGAGCAAGGAGTTCCAGTGGATTCAGCACATTGGACAGAAGTTGGCATCAGGACAAATGACTTGGCTGGGGACAATTGCAAATGTCCAGGAGACACACTGGGTAGTGCTTGTGATTGATGCGGAGGGTCATACCATCTTTCATGCCAATTCCTTGGGAACTGCAATTGATGATGAGCTCAAGCTTGCTCTACAATGGTGGACCTACCAGCATTTGGGGGTGGGTTTCAGTATCTGTGATATGCCTATTTGCAGGCAACAAGATGGATATTCGTGCAGAGTGTTGGCTTTGAGGGCCCTTCAGGCCTTTCTCTTGAATGACTCGGATTGTCTTGATGATGGCACAAAACCTGAGGACCTCTGGTTGAGCAGCTTTCTGGAAATAATGGAGCCACATGAGGCAAAGGTGAGCATTATATATACAGAAAACTATCACAGCTGACCTGGTTTATCTACTTTAGAGCTCAACCACTGGCAGTATGGAAAATGAGCTTAAAGCTGATGTTGATGATCCTGATGACAATGAGGTTGTCTTTGAAGATGAGGATGCACTCGAGACTGACTATAATGATGCTTTGTCAGAAGCTGAGGAAGGATTCGATATGGAGAGCACATACAGCAAAACCAAGGATAGCGGTGACGAGTCTGATTACCAGGACAGGGAGGATAGTGATAGCGGGAACGAGAATGAGAACAAGAGGGGCAATGAGTCTGATTACCAGGACAGGGAGGATAGTGATAGCGAGAACAAGAATGAGAGTGCAGCAGCTAACAAGCATCAGGTTAATGGTGAGAAGGACACCAATGTGTAGACTGTGTCCAGACTAACAAAATTGTCAAATAACTCTCAAGCACAAAAGGAATCTGTGTCACCTACTACCCTGGCGGTATCAACAGCACCTCCCTCAAAGCAAAAAATTGAAGAGGCTTCTGAGAGTACCAATACTGCTATGTCACAGCCAAAAAAGTGTACAGCCGTGTCTGCAGTTCGTCATGGCAAAGAAAAGATGGACGATGGCATAGCCAACCACAAACCTATTGGGCTGTTTCAATACTTCAAGCCATGCACCAAAGAAGAAGCCAAGGAGCAAAGCTTACGAGGTTTTGAGGCTAATGAGGAGTGGAAGGCCACAAGAAAAAAAGTTGGGGACAATGCAGTCAAAACAGAGAGAGTGTGCTTGAGAAAACAGAAGTCAAGGGAGAAGAAGAAAGCACTTGAGATCGAGGGTATACAGAGTCAGGCTGGAGGTACAAGGCATAAAGTGAGTTATTGTCTGATATTAAACAACGAGATGTCTCACCAGTAACAACAGACAAAGAAGACAAAGAATGTTGTATTGATGGATAATTCTTTAAAAAGGTCGAAGCAGCGGCTGGCAGAAAACTCGACTGAAGCGCAAGATCGAGGCTCAAGTTAAAGAGAAGAAATGAAAGCCCCAGGGTCGGAAAAAGACAAAAGAAACGCCCAGGGAAATATATGAACTTCCACACACTGTTTATTATTCAGAGGGTAGAGGAAGTGGGTAAAAATGCAGGCCCGAAGATGAGTCCTACAGAGATTGTAAAGATTTTGCAGAAGGAGGACGAGGAACTTTTTGCACACCTTAGCCCTACAACGGTGAGGGGTTGGATTGACTACAGAAGGACTCATTTCTGCCAACCAACACTCCTAGACACTCAAAGGGAGGAAGAAGAGGCATACTTGTACATCAATTTCAGAGTATGATGACAAGAAATACAATACTCACAACATGACAGGCATCCTACCCAAATGTTGTCCTGGCTGTCAAGGCTCATTTACAGGCACTGCATGATGCCAAGCTACCGCTGTCCGTAATCACAGTCCGTGGTGTACTCCTGGCTACAGTCATGGACATGGCTCCAGAAGTCTTGCAGAAGACCTTCAAGGATGGCTCTCAGTTCCAGGCATCTGAGTTTGTTTCTCCATGATGCCATGAAATGGTCACCTCGGAAATCCACCCATGCCGCTCACAAGCTACCTGATGACTGGAAAGATCAGTGCGAGCGGTCATTCCTCCAAAAAGCCCACACTATCAAGCACGAAGACATGGTTCTGGCCTTTCTGGTTCACTCTGACCAGACAAATGTGGTTACTAGGGACTTCTAGGGTCTGAGTAGGGTTTTTCCCTAGGAGAGGGGCAGGATTTGGGTAGGGGAGGGGCAGGGTTTGGGTAGAGGAAGGGGAGGATTTGGGCAGAGGAGGGGTAGCGGAGAGGGAGAGGAGAGACAGGAGAGAGATGTGTCTGCACTTACCTTGATTGTATTTTTACTGCAGACTTTTTTCCGACATTGACTTACATTGATAGTATTTTTTTTGGTGAGATTGGAGTCCAACACGCAGCTGGACGCTCAAGTCGTTCATGCTGCATGCAGAGTACTTATATTGATAGGATTGAGATTTTGAGTGACACGCAGCTGGACGCTCAAGTCGTCCATGCTGCGTGCAGAGTACTTACATCTGCATGAACTTCTTGGTCGTTCATGCCTTGTTCCTCTCATTCATCTGCGTGGACGACTAAGTCGTTCACGCAATTTTACTCTCATTTATTCTGTGTGAACGACCTGGTCGTTCACGCCTTTTTCTTCTCATTAATTCTGCGTGAACGACCAAGTCGTTCACGCCTTTTTTCTCTTATGAATCTGCGTGAACAACTTGGTCGTTCACGCGATTTTACTCTCATTTATTCTGCGTGAACGACCAATCGTTCACGCTTTTTATGCTCATTGGGTGAAAGAGCACATAAGATGTCTGGTGCACAGACCAAGTCAGAACGCCTAGAGCGTTTGCTTGGTCCGTGCACATCTGTACGCCCAAAGCGTCCATGAACGCTTTGGGCATACAGATGCGGTGTGGGTGTTTCCTGTGCACGGACCAACCCAGAACGCCCAAAGCGTTTGGTTGGTCCGTGCACATCTGTACGCTCAAAGCGTTCACTGACGCTTTGGGCGTTTAGATGTCCTGTGGTTTCCTGTGCACGGACCAAGTCAGAACGCCCAAAGCGTTTGCTTGGTCCGTGCACATCTGTACGCCCAAAACGTCCGTGAACGCTTTGGGCGTACAAATGTGGTGTGGAATGTTTCCTGTGCACGGACCAACTCAGAACGCCAAAGCGTTTGGTTGGTCCTTGCACATCTGTACGCCCAAAGCGTCAGTGAACGCTTTGGGCGTTCAGATGTCCTGTGCACAGACCGTTTGCTTGGTCCGCACATCTGGACGCTCAAAGTGTCCGTGAATGCTTTGGGCGTCCAGGTGCTGCAGTCCACGGACCAAGTAAGACGCCCAAAGCGTTCGTGTGGTCCGTGCACATCTAGATGCCCAAAAGCGTTTGGGTGGTCTGTGCACATCCGGACGCTCAAAGCGTTAGTGAACGCTTTGGGCGTTCGGATATCAGTGCCTTATTTTACAAAGTAGAATTAGTTGTATTTACAAGACATAGTAGTAATACATGTATACACAAATTTATAGATACTTTGAGGGGAGTGTCAAGTTCATGACGCTTTGAGCATCAGAACTCCACTCTGAGACTGTGCCGACTTGGTCGTCGGTACGAGTTCCATGTACTAATGTGAGATGGTGCATGCTCTTACACACACGATGTGATATTGTGGCATAGGTATATTTACAGGTCGACCGTACTCCAGGCAGCCTCCACATACAATTCGTGCCGACTTGGTTGGTACGCATTGTATGTAGGAGCACATTGGAGAATATATTCACAACCGGGCTGACGACTAAGTCGTCACAAATTATATGTAGATACAATTTGTTTTAGAACCCTAGATACAGCATGAACGACTAAGTCATTCACGCTGGATGCTAGATGCATGCTAGTAAGATCAAGTACTTTACTCAACGCATTGAGCTTCAAGAAAAGTACTTGCCGACTACTAGCTACAACCAGCAACGACTTGGACGTCGTGCTGGAATACAGACTGTAAGTTTAGAAATAGACAGAGAGTGAAAGAGAGTGAAAAAAGAAATGGGGATATTCAGGTTGTGTGTCTAAATACAGCGATGACCTGAGCGTCATAATTATCAATGTGAACAGACACAGACTTGACGAACGACGGTATTCTGTAGATACAGCCAGCAACGACTTGCGCGTCATGCTGGAATGAAGGCTTCAAGTTATAAATTTATTGTACTTACTTACATCAATAGTAATTTATAGCAGATATAGTGTGAACGACGACGAAGTCGTTCACGCTGGATGCAGTCCGACGGTCTAAAAACCCATCCCATCGTGTTCGGAGGGTTAAATAACCCTGGAATCGAATCCTTGGTGACGTATGTTGGACCAGGGGGCGAGGAGTTGTGAAGTTAGTGGGGAGGAGGAGGAGAGGATGGTGATATCGCGAGAACGCGAAGTCGGAGGGTCTTAACGAGGGTGGGGATGGAGTTGGAGGGTCTAAAAATGTTAGAATAAGCAGAGAAAAGAAAGAAAATGAGGAGAAAATGCGTACCTGTGGTGGAAGTTGTGCAAAAGGGATAATGACGATGTGGCAAGCGGCACAGGCCCAGGGTGGGATTTGCAGGCCCAGGAAGTGTTTTAATCGTATTCGGAGGGTTGAATAACCCCAGAAACGACTCCGGAAGCATAGAAATAGATGGAGAACATAGTAGGATGTGAAAGTAGGCAAAAAAGCCCCAAAAATGCGAATAAAAACCTCCTGAAGCACACTGAAATTTGCTAGGACACCTCCAGGGACGGAGAGATCGCCTAGAGCCAGAGAAGTGGCCTCAGGAGGGTGATCGCGTTCGGAGACTTGGACGCGTAAGTTGAAGAGTTAATGACAGCTTCAAGCGGTCACATGAGTAGGCGCGTGAATGGTCTTAATAGTATTATTAATACTTCCAAGTCGAAATATTACTACTGTAGTGAGCACACTCGGTATAGTACTATGGGGTATTCTATATATTGTTTGTTGTTTTCTTCATGGGATTCAGCGCGTTCGACTACTATGAAGTTTCCTTGGAATTTCAGATGAGTACATTGTTTTGTCAATATCTTCTTCAACTCTAATTCGTTTTCGATGGTTAGTAGTGCGTTATGAAGCGCCAGTAAAGGGGTTTCTGAATATATACCAATGGTTCTAAAAGTCAAGCAAGGTGCATTTAGTAAGGCAAGATGCATATACTGCATGTTCAATATCACTTCTCTGACTTGAAGTTGGGTGTCAGACCCGAGAATCTAGTTCTGACGCTTTGAGCGTCAGACTCTCGCATCTGGTTCTGACGCTCAAAGCGTCAGTCTCTGACTTGGGTGTCAGACCCGAGAATCTGGTCCTGACGCGGACGCTTTGAGCGTCAGACTCTCGCATCTGGTTCTGACGCTCAAAGCGTCAGTCTCTGACTCGAGTATCAGACCCGAGAATCTAGTCCTGACGCGGACGCTTTGAGCGTCAGACCCTCGCATCCGGTTCTGACGCTCAAAGCGTCAGTCTCTGACTTGGGTGTCAGACCCGAGAATCTGGTCCTGACGCGGACACTTTGAGCGTCAGACTCTCGCATCTGGTTCTGACGCTCAAAGCGTCAGTCTCTGACTTGAGTGTCAGACCCAAGAATCTGGTTCTGACGCTCAAGTCGTCAGTCTCCGACTTGAGCGTCAGGAATTACCTTTTCTTTTTTGCCTAAATGTCTTTCAAGTTGTACATTTATGGGTAACTACAAAAATATTTGGACGCTTTAAGCGTCGCATTCTGAATGTGACGACTAAAGTGTTGCATCATGTATGTACATACATGACTTATTTGTTATGTACCTTGTTCTTCTACCACCACCACCAAGACCGGGTATCAGAAATCTGCGGGTACCCCATGCGGGTACACAGCGGGTACATGCGGGTGATGCGGGTGATGCGGGTGATGCGGGTGATGCGGGTGATGCGGGTACCCATTACCCTTTGCTTATCATGTAGAATCTTAGTTGATTAAGCCTTCTAATTGCTCTTTTTATTGTGTAGATAGTCCTTTCAAAATGCAGAGTCTGTTGTGTAGCAATTTCACAAAGAACAGAACGCGCTGTCGGTATTGAGGTAAAATCATTCATACAAAAATGATGGGATTTACGTGGTATATGCAAGACTCAGCATCACCTATCATTGACACTTTCTGACCCACTCTGCACTTACTTTTGCCCTTCTCTGCAAATGGGACTGCTTGTAAGTATGAGTATTCAACGTTACATAGCCTTAGTTGCATAGAATATTCTTTTTGTAGAAATGGCTTGGTAAAAGCATCATACGGCCCGCTGTTGATGCTACTTTAGCAGGCAGGTTAGTGTACCAGCATGAAAGGCAGTTCAGTCACAAATCACAGCCAAAAAATCTAAGGCCAGATTTGACATTTTCTATTTATTTTTTTTTTGGATTTCTTCTGGATTTTTTTTGGTCAGAGAGACTGAGCTTTCATTCATGCCAGGACAGTAGTATGTATGTGCAAATAGCCGTTCATTCTCTTCAACGGACTCTCATACAACATCAAGGCAAGAAACATAGTACCCGCATAGGTACCCGCATGTGCACAGCCACTGCGGGTACCATGCGGGTACCATTCGTGAGCATTACTAACATCCACACAACATCTAACAGTTTGAAAACAAGGAATGCTGTAGCTTCTGTACTAATAGCCAGTACCTTGACATGCTCAATGTGTAGAAGTAAATTTCTATCATAAATTCTAGTAAACCTTGGGCTGAATTCACATTGATCTTGACTTTTCTAGAATTGGATGAACAAATTACTTTATTGAACACTTGAAACATTGACTCAGTGATGTATTAGAATGAGTATGTTGCATTTACACTGCGAACCACGAAGAGTTTTATTGATGCAGGCTTCATTTCAAGTCTAAGGGTAATTTGGGTACATAATTCATAGAATATTGGCATGCAGAGAATGGAAATAGTCTCTAGTGCATGCAATAAGCTTTTGGCAAAAATATCTAAGCTGCTTTGTAGAGAAATACTTGAGTTAGGAATGAGACTACTGCAGATGGGAGTGAGTGGCTGTGCTTATCCATGTACATTTGAGTTTCACTACACTTCGTTGAAGTCTATCTACAAGCTCTATATTCACTTTTATGTCTCTCTACTATGTTACAAATGCTCGTATGTATGCCATAGAATGCTGAACTCAAATATTTAATGGTACCCGCAGCCCACCCGCAGACCCGCATGGGGTACCCGCAGATTTCCCTATACCGCACCAAGACTACCTACAACATCCCTCTTCCTCCTGCACCTCCCACCACATGTAACTAGGTGTTACATGTGATGTACATTGAATTGGCTTCAATGTACAGGTGTAGCAGCACCTTGAACTTGGTGTTTGAGACGACAACAACACCTTTTTTTACGAAATCTCAACCATTTCTGGTCCTTTTTCTATGAACCCGGACTCGATTCCTGGGTTTATGAACCCTCTCTACACGATGGCGAAGGTTTTGAAGGCGTCCGCCTGCGTTCGCGGACGATAGGGCTATGTTTCGCTTTTTGGGTGTCTTCAAATGCCCATAACTTTTGAATGAGACCTCGGTACGTCCTAATTCCTTTATATCCGTGTTCTCCTCGTCGAGAAGATTTTCTAGCATCCCGACATCGTCCATTTGCATTAATTTCTCGTCGACCTCTTTCCACCTCACCTCCTCACCTACTTCAACCTGTACCGCCTTCCCACCTTCTCAGAACTCCCTAGCCAGCTCTATTCCTACGTTCTTTGCTCCTCTGCATCGATTGAAATCATCCCTGAGTTATCCCGACGCCCTGTTTTTTCGATATGGGTAACCCTCCTCCTATGTACATCAAAAGACCCGCTCTATACTCTGCTTGAAAAAATCCTTTCCCTCCATACCTCCGACACACCCACCAGTGATGATTTCACTTTTTCTCTCTGCCCACAGCATCGGTTATATCCATCACAACAAGACTCTTCGAGGATGTCCTATGTCATCTCAGATTTCTTGACAATGCTATTATATGACGACCACCAACCTAATGCCTCGGAATGCGACGAGGATTGTCCTCGGAGCTACTCATTCACAGACACTGCATTGGAATTTGGTGCTGTCAAGCAGCTGCTCCAAAGGAGGTCAAAGCATTTCATCCGAACAAGGAAGTCATTGCCAGGGATGATTCCTCGTCTGACAGCAGCGACAGGCCGGCAGGTTCTGCTATGGAGTCCCTGTCCTCAGCGAAAGAGGTGTCTGGATCAGGTAATGCCCTAGCCGCATCTGCATTATTTAGTTATCTCACTGGCAAATTAGGTGGGGTTATGTCGGACAATCTAACCAGGACTGGTGACGACTGTCGTGTACCTCTCCAATCAGCGACAAGCAGTGCTCGTGCTCCAGCTATCTCATCGCGGCCACTCCAGCCGTGGGTTGATCCTCGAAATGCTTGGGAAATCGAGCGAATATTTACCGCCAATCTCACTCAAATCATGACCCAGGGTGTACTTGCATTGTATAGGCATGCAGATAGCAACATTGCCTATCATGTAACAGTCATCGGCATATCTTTTATAGAGCTGATGTTTCAGAGACCTAGCCAACCTCTCCCTGATTTCAGCCAGAGCCTAAAACATGAGAACAGTAATATCGAAAGTCTTCCACCAAGGCGCATCGCAGAAATCCTCCAAATACATCCTAAATGCACAGTAGGAATTTCGTCTCTTTTTCACTTTGGACAGGATGGAAAGATAGACAGCTTTGATGACCGGTTCATAAAGGTGTTCAGGAGAGAGTATGATGGAATTCGCAACCGAAATGCCCTGATTGAAGGAGTTGCCCCACATCCACTCTTCAAAGCTTCTCGCGATCCTTTCTTGGGTAATCTTACGGAAGAAGAAACTGAAGAAATTGGTAACATTGTCAGCATACTTTCCTTCTTGGCCGCTATTTCAACTCTTATTGTTGACATTGGTACACGCAGGACAAACGAATCAAATTATGGTATGATCAGTTCACAGAACAGAGCAGCATGCCACCAAAGCAGGCCTATTTGTTGAAAAAACTTGGCAAACCAAAATCAAATGATCAGCAGGTTTCTCCGTTTCCTTCGCCACTAAAACCAAAGTCCCGGAAGGAGACGCTCGGCTCAATTATACCACCTCCTTGACTAAAAAGGAAAAGAGGCGACATCAACTACAAGGATGATTCTGATGAATCTGATGATGGCAAGGACAACGGGCACTGAAGGAAGGGTGACTTAGGTTTCCATTTTTTTGTATTTTGTTTGTAACAATCGTCTTGGTCCGTAGTCCGCAGTACTTATTACTTGTTTCATACTTCTTACTAGACTCATCCCCATCTGTGCTCACATAAGGGATGAGCGCAATCACCAACCAACTGGTATCGTTCGTTGGCGCTTAGGACCCCTGGCCGTGGGAGCAGGGACTTGTAAATATTTTCGTTTGCTCTCCAAGCGAGCGTAGAGTCGAGGTCTACTATCCTCATTACATCGCAACTTTAAATACTTCAGCTTTCTTCCTGCATTCTAGAGTATTGTTTTAAGTTACACAAAGCCAATAAGTTTAATTCTACGATGCTAAGGACCGGGATTGGGGTGAAAGCCGTGATATCCATACGGATATTGAAGCAAGTAATGTCCTGGCCCGTATGGTCCATTTGGCAGGTAGACTGTTGGTGGAGGTACTGGAGGCATAAGAGGGATGGCTCTCGAATACAGTTTAATTATATCACGGGCCTACTTTGGTACTATAGCATGTTTCGAAAGGGTATATGATGGACGCAGAGGCAGAAAAGAGCTTTCTTTGAGATCGGGGCAGAAGAGAGAAACAAAAAATTTTGCAAGTCCCCGCTCCCACGGTCAAGGGTCCTAAGCACCAACGAAAGATACCAGCCGTTCTGTGAGAACCCTTGTCGGGGTTTGAAGCAGAACGGATGGGACCGAGCCTAACTTCTTACTTCCTCTCACTGATCGTCCATATCTTTAAATCCGCCGTCTCTGGCCTCGCGACCCTGAAGGAACTGAGCTGTACCCCGCTTCCTACAGATTTGGAAAACGCGCTTCCAATGCACACGAAGTGTGGAGTGCTAATTCTTACGGGTTATTTCTGACCCAAAGTATGCCTCCAAACCCTGTGTATATGGCTCCAGTTTCAGTGAGCAAGATGGCGGGGTTCTGTAAAGATATTGGTGAGGTGGATTTGGTGAAGGCAGAACTAGAGGAGGTAGAGTTGGAGGCGAATCCGAAAATTAGAGATGGGCCGATGTCAGAAGGATCTGGTGGCAGAGAGATTCGGCAATCTGAGCGGGACGTGAAGGTGTTAGTGCAAGAGTTGACGGTCTTTAGTCAATGTTACACGCGTCTTGGTTGTCGAGTTGGACTATGTATCTAATCCGTGCATTTACTAAATGCAATACATTTGTGGTCCGGACTGAGTGACATGGACCCTACAGACAACACCGCTACCGAGCCCCATTGTAAGACGTCTGGCATGAGGACTTGGGATTTATAACATGAAAACGGAAGAAGAGTGAGTAGACGATGAAGGAAGCAAAGTGGTGAAATGGAAAACGTACCTCATATCCTTAACACCCGCAATAATCTCCGTACTCGCGAAATACCTATCCGCTGAACCCTCCCCTCTCTTCCTCAAATTATACTCCAAGTATTTTGTCACATCCCCCAGCGCCTTCCCTTCTTTCTGAAAGTAAACCACAACACCCACACCTTTCTTCTTCTCATCTTTAGCCATATCTACCTGAACATCCTGCGCCGTCTGAATACACTCTTCAATTGCATACACCAGATATCACTTCCAAATACGTCGCTTCGTTGCATTGGTCATGGATTCGGAGAGTAACGTGGACGTCGGATGAAGAGGAGAGAAGGGTGGGATCACTGAAGATACAGATGATAAAGTTACCGATTCAAGATTGGGGGAAGGAAGGTTTTTGATGTTGGGTTGCGTGATAATTTCTGGGTACATTCCACCGGTTTCCTCGAAGAGGGAACGACGGAGGATGGTTTCGGAACTGTGGAGGAGAGATACGACAAGAATGAATAAAGGTGATGGAGGAAAAGAGTTGAAGAAGAGTGATAAGTCAGCAAGTGACAACAAAGAGAAAAATGGATGACTCACATCCCAAACCTCTCAGCTAAACCAGGCAAACAGCAAACGGGCTCTACTGTCGCCTTAGTCACAGCAACCTCCATCCCAAGATCAAATACTCATATTCACACTGTCATCCTTCCACTCACAATCCTCTCATCCACGTCAATCTCCCCTCTCCTCACAGTCTCGTCCAACTCACTCAGCTTTATATGCGCACGTGTAACCACAATTGAAGGCTGGATATCCAACCTCTCGCCGCCTCCTTCCTTAGTACGAAGCTAGTTAGCGAAGATCTGAGGAACGAAATGACCCCATAGAACGAAAGAGACGATTTTGCCGGGTTTCCACCATGATTCGTTGGGTGGGACGGTCAAAATAGTAGGGACAATGGGAAGGAGAGGTTAATATGAAACATCCAACCGTTCACCTCCCCCCTCAAAATCGACAGCCTCTATATCTTCCCCTCAAGCCTGACCACGTTGGCGTGGTCACCATCTTCTTCGCCACTTGTAAATGGTTCAGTACTTCCTCCACCAAAAGACGTATAACCCTGTCGCTGTGAAACAGGAAGTCACCCCGGTTGAGTGTTTCGAATGTTCGGATACGTGGTATGGATTTCGGTGGGCAGATAGAAACATGAAATGGTCCAATGACTTCATGCAGTTAC
This sequence comes from Tetrapyrgos nigripes, assembly GCA_013368315.1. Classification (NCBI taxonomy): domain Eukaryota; kingdom Fungi; phylum Basidiomycota; class Agaricomycetes; order Agaricales; family Campanellaceae; genus Tetrapyrgos; species Tetrapyrgos nigripes. The sequence goes on from JAACJM010000135.1 coordinate 140,894, forward strand.
TATTAGAAGGAAAGAATTTGCACTGGAGAGAGAGCAGGACCTTCCCGGTCTATGGATTCCGCATGGATGTTAAGAGAGAGAGACGCGTTTATTTGGTTGTGTTGAGATCAAACGCTTTCACCGGTGCCATGTACCGCCAACTACTTGTAGTCCCTCATGCAAGCGGACGATGCCTGGTAAGTTAAATTGTGTAGCTGCTACATGTATGCTAAGGGTCGCTCCAAAGCTCCTCAAATCCGGCTACGTTTCGGAGAAAAGATGTATACAAGTGAGTTTTAACTTTTTTCTTCGAGGAACGGTATAGATTCTAATTCAGGCTAGGGGAAGTATGTAAAACTAGCCAGAAAGAACTACAACTCAAGCTCAGTCGGTATCCTGAAAGCATGCTCTCTGGAATTCTGAGCTTGAACGATATTCGATATTCGTACCCGGGGCGGAAAGCTAACCATTGCGTTCGTATACTCCAAGTGATTATCAGCCGTGAGTTCATTGCCTTCCATGTCAACACAGCACCTACAATATCATAGGCAGTGAGCATATGCTCTGTCAGGATACACAAAGTATCCCGTGCCATAACTACAGGGAATCCCCCACTCTCACGGTGATTTCTTCTTCAAGGCATGCGTATTGTAGTACCGTTTTTCGGATACTACTTTAGTCTCCCCTATCCGCGCTCTTAGCGCCAACTTAGCGCAACGGTTCCATTTCAAGTATTTTTGTTCTTCTAGTCTTCTCTCCTTTCCTTACTTTTGATTATTCCCTCATTACGGATCGTATCAAATATCGTATGAGTTTTACTTATATTTTATCTCTCACTTTTTGTACCTTTCATTTGTACATTCAAACTGTAATTAGTTTTACTTTGACGTTCGATACATGTCTGGTGTTGTTCCTAGAAGCTGTAGAGTACGTATATATAGTCTATTAGCTACTTACAATATACCAGATTATCCCAGTGTCTTGTGTCCCAGTGTCATCTTGACTGTTTGTAAAGTTTTCGACTCTAGAACGGCATTATCAGTGTTTCCAGTCGATCCCAGAAGCTCAATCACTTACTATTATCTTCCCGAGTTTTTCCTCAGGTCTTCATATTTATCCTCTCCCTCGACAGTACGGGATCCTCCAGCTATCGACCAGCCTCTGAGCATCTCGTGTAGCTCTTTTGAGTTCCGCATCAGTATATAGTAGGGCGTTGAATTGGTACTTATAGGTGATGGTAAACCAGCATATTACGTTCGAGTCGAAAATTGAAAGCACGCGTCCGGTGTACCAAACGATATGGGGACACGTAGCTACGTAGTACATTATCTGTATCAGCCGAATCCTAGCTTCTTTTATTCAGAATTGTTCAACAAGAAAATACTGGTACCTTTACAATCATCCTATCCGTTAAGCAACTAGGCCATATACCCCCATACGGCCTAGGCTTCCATATTAGGCTCCACTCGTGAGCTGCAGTCTCCTCCAGTCCGAATGATAAAGTCCTAAAAAGATTTCATAAGGTCCAAACTGACCGGAGTACATAGGTAATCGGCAGGTAAGTGTATGATATCGTTCTACTGTGAGCTCCAAACCACTTACTATTCGAATAATACCACTACTAGGAAATGATGCAACTAAATGGCCACAACACGACTACTATCAAAGATTATTTCCGTGAGAGACAAATCGCCCTTTTCAACCGAGATCCAGCAGTTTTTGCGCATTAAAAGGAGAGGGGCAACATTATGCATATCGAATGAGATCGGTGTCAAATACTATGATGTACGATAGCCAGATGAAAGTAAAATTGTCACAGCACCTCGACAACTTGTGGCATATAATATTACAACACTCTCACGTCGTCAGAGTCATCGGTAGGTTCGTCAGTCAGTACTGTCCGGTACTGTCTCGTTTTGGAGTGCGGGTATCAGAAATCTGCAGACACCCCCTGCAGACACCCTGCAGACACCCTGCAGACACTCTGATTCTTATCACTACTGACTCATACCTTGTCAACATCATTGTTAGTTTCTTGTATAGTACACACATTTCTTCTACCTACTATGAATAACAAGAACAATGGCCATTCGTGCACGTACCTAAGTCTCAGACTTGTGACTCTGACACTTTCTGATTTGGAGAGAGGTAGATGATGTCCTAGGTGAATAAGAGTGTGTCGCAGATCGTCTGAAAGTGGCCGGCCGCAAACCATGATGGTAGTATAGGAACAAAGCAGAAGTTGATGACATGTGGAATAGCAGGCTGCAATTATCTGTGACTAGGGCATTGTTCTCACTCTAGCTGCTTCCTAGATCCCTGCATAAACTCCCTAGGCTTTGCTAGACAGCCTTATCTTGCCTGTACTCCCCACAGATATTACACATTTGCTCAGATACAGTAGAGGGAGCCCGAAAAGTGAGTATGACAACAAGTGTATCACAGGTCTAGCTATGTACACCATACCCTAGAGACGCTGAAATAATGTTGTTTTGTGCTAAAAATGAAGGCAAAGGTGGGGAAATGAGTGAGCTGCAGCTCTCACAAAATTGAGCCCAAAAACTCGAAAATTAACCAAAGTGACGCGCACGCGAACTTTTCAAAAACGGCAATAACTTGGTATTATTTCTACTACAGGGTCATTAACTGCCACAAGCAAGTGTCTGATGTGACTATTTACCTTTACTTAAGGTGTCTGCAAGGTGTCTGCAAGGTGTCTGCAGGGTGTCTGCAGGGTGTCTGCATGTGGCTGTGCATGTGCAGACACCCTGCAGACACCCTGCAGACACCCTTCCCAAAAATTACAATGAGTACAAATTATCTTGAAGTTATTATAATGTATTATCTTGTAGAAACATGCTCAGACATGAGCCAAATACTACCAATTGTTTGATATAATAGGATATTCAAAGATCAGTAGTGAAATGCAGGTAGCAAGCATCTCAAAGCATTATGAGACATCTTGAGTGTCCTTGCTTTACAGATTCACACTGATATACACTCATGAGAATGTATAGATACTCTCCTGATATCTTGAATAGAGAAATTCTGTAAGAATGTTTCAGGAAAAAATCTGTGGCTGTGCTTATACTCCTTTTTTTGAAGATTTTTACACTCTGTGTACAGCTAATACACAACTTTAAAATCATCCTGTAGGTCACATATATATATGGTATGGTACATATAGTCCTATACAGTAATCTACAATGCTATGCGAAGGGTGTCTGCAGCCTTGCAGGGTGTCTGCACGGGGTGTCTGCAGATTTAGCTATACCGTTTGGAGTGTATTGTAAGATGTGATAGATAGTTAGGCCGTGGGAGAGCCATCACGCCTCGGGACCAGGTGCACTAGGATCGCGTCGACGAGCTGAGCCTGGCGAGGTGGGTCGTGGGACCTGACGGTCGCTGACCGAGTCTGACCGGTAGCGCATCTGGGTTCTGCGACGTCTTCGCGCTCGCGGGCAGGCCCGCACAGCGAGCGTGGGAACTCGAGACCCACATCGACGAGCTGCTTTCGACGAGGGCTACATGTCGGCGCCGGTCTCGAGGGCTCAGGACGACGGCTGTGGGGGCCTGACCCCTGCTAACGCAAGGCGGATAGGGTGATCTGGAGCCGGCAATATTAGTTGAAAGAGAGATATCAAGAGCCATCGACGACGTCCACAAGATTAATGTCAGCGTACCAATTCGAAGGTTTTCAGCAGACGTCATCTGGATTCAATGACCAAATTGGATTGGAGCGGTTGTTTGGACTAATGCTTGGCAGTTGGTTTCCAGCCTACGGTGGAGTATGTATATATAAAAACCGTTTCAAAAACGTCGAAAACCGAATTATCTGGTATCTAACCGAGTTGAAAAATTTACGCCTTGGGTAACGAAAGACGTCGTCCTTGTTCAGGTAGTGGTATGAGAGAGAGCGATGAACCTGAGAACTATGAATCAGGAAATACCCTGTTACTTGACATATGATATCTCACCTCATGCGGACGCGTCCCGCAAGTCGAAACTTCCGTTTCGGGACTTGTACGCTCCGTAGGTGCTGCTTTGCGCCATTCGGTACCTACGCAGAGAATAGAAGAAGAGAGTAGCAATCTGTAATTGAAAGTAATCCGGATAGAAATAACGTAGGATGCCAAATGCTATGACAATTCCAAACAATGATGTGGCGACTTCAGAAGTGCATAGTCTCATTGTAGGAGATATGAGTACAAAGATACATACGTACATGTACAGTAGCAAACAAAACGATACACGATGTGGATTTCTAACAGTTACAGAGCACCAGCTATCCAGATGTACATCAATCTCCGCACTGAAAACTACACATCGCAGTTACCCACTGTAATCATACACAATCTTCAAGTCTGTTTCTTCCTTGGCATCGTTGACGATGCGGTAACGCATCGTAAAGTGCTTTTTGCCGTTGAAGTCCATTAGTCCCCATGTCTGCGACGAATGACCATCAGTTCGCATGAAATTTGAAAAGCTGCCTCGCTGAGATACACACTTCATCTTGAACCCAGCCCTTCCCGACGACATGGGAGTTGATCAATGTATCATCAGCAGACGTATCCCATCCCTCTTTCAGTGACCCAGACTGTCCTTCCTTCAAATACTCATCATCCTTCGTAACCTCGCTCAGCTTGATCTTTCTAGACTTGTACACCATCTTCCCAAGGATAGGATTCGAGACTTGCTGTTCGCTGAGGTCAAGAGGACGAACGTCCAAACTCCATTTGAAACCTCCGCTGATGTAGGGAACGACTTCGATCCGCTCGACGCCGTTGTCCTGGACGGAAGGGGTGATATGGGCTGTGATACTGGCGAGGCCGAGGGCTTTGCGGGTCACCCATCCGAGGCCTTGGATGCGGAACATGGTGTCCATGGTATCACTGAGGGCTTTGTTCTACGAGGAGGAAATAAAGAGCGAGTTAAGATACCTGGTGAGCTCAGTGGGTATTATGACGCACCACAGCGAATTTTCCGTTAATTTTGGAGATGGAGAAGTCAGATGGGACGGCCATGTCAAGGACAAGAGTCTAGATGCAGAGGCAGAGAAAATGGGGAGATCGATGGAGAGGATCGATGAAGAGCGAGGTATGTGCGCGTTTTAAATCGGTCTCTGACCAAGGTAAACCAGCGTACTCCGCTCCAGTGGGTCACTGGACTTGAAGGATCTTCTGAAGCTATTTATGAGTCAGAGTAAGTTTCTATGAGCGAAGTGAATAGTGAGATGACAGACAGAATGTTTGACACATACGTACTTGGAGTCAGACGATTTTGATGTTGGGTAGATGCAAGTCATCTTCTTATTAGTGAAAATGAGGCTGAGGAAGGTGTAGTCTGAAGAGTCATAGAGCACAGGAAAGGGAGCTTTCTGCGGAAAGACATCGATAGGACAGAGTAAGCCGCGTCGTTGATGGAAGTAGGAGGTTAGGCGAGAGAATATTTGACTTTGTTTGGCAGCGCCTTCACCCAGCATCGCCTCATGGCAGTTTCCACTCTTTCACTTCGCCTGAAGTTACGAATCTAGGATCGTTCCGATTTCTTAAAATTGCAGAATTAACCGTACGATCCGGAAGTCATTTTCCCTGAATGCCTGTAGGTCTCATGAGATAGAGTCTGTCAGCCCATGTAGTTGCACCTCCTGATTCCGGGTACGAGGCTCGCAAAATACCACCCGGCTTTCAGTAGATGCCTAAGAAACATATGGGTCATCCTCTGCTCCATAAGATCAAGTAAGTACTGGTCAAAGTACGGAGGGAACGAGCCTGACGTTCCAGATTCCTATAATCGCCTCGGTTTCACTGGAGGACTATTTCGACAGGTTGCGAATTTTACAGTAGTCTTTTGTTGTTGCAGAATAGCCTAATCCTAGCCATGTGCAATACACCACTCATGTGCGTAGTGCTGAGCGAGTTCAGAATTCTCCGAACCGAAATAGTCCAGGAACTCAGGAACTCACCTCAAGGCGTCCGAGCGCATAAGCGAACACGGTGGGTGGTTACGTTGCTCTGCTAAAACACCTACTGGGGGAAAAAGCCATCGCTTCGCGTGGCAAGTTACGAGGCCTTTCATATACTATCAAAAGCTGTGTTAATCATACAGATGGTATGAATGTGCAAAGTGAAAAGCAGTATCCTCACTGTCATTGATAGTAACGATACATCTCTGGCATATGTTAAAAAATCTTCAATACTTTCAGTTTGCCAGATTGCCAAAATTATGTGGTATATCTTTCAAAAGCATATTATGTTAGTCACTTAGTCATCTGTCAATCCTGAATATATAACACTCCTATCATTGCTTTACTCCCATTATCTGCAGTTTTAAAGTAGGTCTCATTAACATCATTGATATTACAGTTCTCTGGCTGGAAATTTCTCTGACAAGTGATACCATCATGATAGTGTATTGAGCCATTTGAAGTTATAAAACGACATGTAAAGTGATGACCACCCATGTATGTAACTGCTCTAAGTGTAAATCCTATCATTGCACCAGTAGCATCTGGTATAGTCAATTTCTGGTTGAGATTCATCTGTGGGTCAAAAATATTAAAGTATATAAGCGGAGATGCCTCTGTTATTACTGATTGAAGTGGTGGGTTCCCCTCGCAGCTACATGCAAGGCCTCCACTGTGAAGGCCACCAGTCATGTAGTCATGTACCCAGTCTTGGATATAACATGGGCGTTTGAACTTTGATTTCCATGTTCTATCTGGATAGATGTCCATGACTGACTTCAGAATAATCTGCCCAAATGTCTCATGTACTGGTACAAGTAAATGGCATGTCAGACATAGTAACTCAGCTGTAGAATATGTGAGTGTACCAAACATGTGATGTGCAAGTACATCAATATGACCTCCTTGTTGTCCATAAGGAAAGCTCTCTGGGTCTATGCCATGAAGCAGCTGTCGCACAATATTACGTCCATCTTCTAATGTCTGTACATTTCTCTCAGTTAAGACAAAGTTTGCGATTAATCCTTCTGAAAATCTATTGAGTTGAGTGAAGAATTGACTCCATTTTTCCTTGTCCTCTTGCCATAGATTTAAGATTATAGTGAATATAGTATCATATGGGCAGCTCCAATCTTGGGCATTCCAAATCATGCCTTGCAAAGCTGTAGACATTGGCTCCTGTCTACTATCTGTGCAATGCTTAGGCTTTTTGTTTGTGACTGTTTGAGGCTCATCATTTTTTCTTTTTCTTGTTGTTTTAGTATGCACTACCAATTGCCATGGTGTATTCTCTGCAATGGAAGGGAGCAGTTTATCCCCTGGCTCCATCAAAGCCTTGGGTATATCAGCGGGAATATAGTCTTCACCTTTGTGTTCAAAATAACTTCTAATCAATTGGTTTCTTGTTTCTCCAGTGACTTTAGGGTCAAGCCTCTGAGTGTATTGAAGCTCAGTAATTTCATTGAGCAACAAAAGTTCTCTGAATTCCTGCCTCAAATATCCTGATACTCCACTGTCAATCTTTCTTGGGTCAATTTGATCTAGGAGCACTATTCCATCAGCATTGCTGCTTCGTGAGAATGCAGTATAATAAGCATGGTGGTTTTTGAGGTTTTTGCAATGTATAAGATTGTGAATTCTTGTCTTGCCCTGTGACACATAATCAGTAATAGCAAAGTTAGGTAAGACCATCACTTGCTCTCTTTTAATTGTAAGACAAGTATCATTTGGAAGTGTACACTTCACAGTTTGGGATGATCTTGATAATGGGACTACATTCTTTGGAAGATCTGGAAGGATGATGTTTTGTGGAGGATCCTTCAACTTGACAAATAATGTATCTAAGACTCTCTGTCCTTGTGGACCAATGTTTTCTTGCCAACCAAATACAGTTCCTTCTTGGCCATTTGTAATGCAAAGTTCTGTTGCATAGTTTTGCTTGATTATTATAGGCAGACCTATACACAGGCTTAATTTCCCAGGAATATGATTATTTGTTGTAGAAGGCAGAGCATTCCAGAGAAAATTTTGACGTGTTGAGTCAATTTTTCCATGCTTAAGCACACCTTCTATAGTTCGTTTCCGTCCTCTTTTTCGATCGCCAACTTGGGTAGAGCTTGAGGCAATAGAGTCAATTGAGAAGAATTCTACGAGTTCCTGATTTGTGTCAGATGCATACCTCACGCTTCCCTTTTGATTAATTGTATCTTTATGTACGTTCCATGCAGTTATGATAGATATATTACGGAATTCATCCTTTAAAAAGATATCACTCTTTTGTGGAGTAGTAGTACGACTCTGCAAAAATTGGATATCAGCAGAATTACATTTTCCATATCTCATATTCTCGAGTGCTTTTCTTAAAGCAGTATCTTGTGGTGATTCTTTGGTTTGACGCATATTTTCCTTGAGAATTACAGCCTTTGTAACTTGTTGCCAAATGGATTTCCCAATAGACTGTTCTTGTTCTTTAGGCTTCATTCTTGGGTTGATTTCCATTTCAATTGGGTGGTATAAGTAAGGGCCTATCACTGGAGGTATTTGTGCAAAGTCACCAGCAAGTATAATATTCAATCCACCAAAAGGCTTTTCTGGCTGGTTCTTGGCTGCAGCAAGTTTAGCACTGATTTGGTACATATTATGGCAGTTAATCATTGAAATCTCATCTAAAAAAATATATTCAACTCCTCTTAATTTCTCCTGAACTTGCTTAATAGATGCTGATTCGTGTAAAAAGCCAGCTTCTTTATTATTATTGTTTCTAATACCCAAAACAGAATGATAAGTAGCTCCGTTCAATATTGCTGCAGCAGTTCCTGTTGGCGCTAAACAGATAAATCTGTAGTGCTCATTTCTAGCTTCAAAAAGGCCTTTGAGTGCCTTAATCACTTGTGATTTACCTGTACCACCCATTCCTCCTAGATACATCTTTAGCTGCTCTGTTTGAGGGCTGCTAATATGATTAGCAATAATTCGAAATGCTCTTTCCTGATCGTTGTTTAATGTAAACTTTTTTACACATGATTCGATTTTTTCTTGAGAGTCTACTAAAGCTGCAGTGAAGTTTTGCATGAAGTATGCAGCTGCAAGAATTGTTGTTGATACTTGTGACTGTGGTGGCAGCATTGGGGGCATGTTTGGTGGTATCAACGATTGTGACGGAATCTGAGCAAGTCGTGTATCATTTATTTTTTGCTTTAACTGTTTTATAATTGAATCCCATTCTAAGCCATTTCGCTTTTCTGTTGACTGGAACATTTTTGGTGCCACCTCACAAGACTGTGTTTTAGATCCTTCACCTAGCCATCCAATCTGCTGAAGCCAATACTCCACATCTTTACTCTGCTGACAATGTCGAAAATACTGTGGACCCAGCATATCAACATCACCATAGTCATCGATTTCTTCATACTCCCCATAGTGATCTGCGGATTCCTGACTTGGATCATTTACTATATTATTCAAGGATTTTGGAAATGAATCAAAGGAAAATCCAGTTTTTTTGAGTTGTTGATGAAAGTCGTCTCGTGCATCATAACATTCATATTTCAAGTTAACATTATTCATTATCTCTTTCTGTCTTTGTGTAAAATTGAACTGTGTAAAGCTTTCTGACCAATTTTCATTGGAGAGTTTTAGATCACTTCCATTTCTCCATGGTTTGAACAAACATAGCATAGTCAAAAAATAAAAATCCTCATCACCCTGATTTTTCCGAGGCAAGGAGCCACCTTTGAAATTAGGAACAATATTATGCTGTCTGCTAGAATCACAATACACTTCATGTGTTAGATATTGAGGATGTTGACTTTGAAATGTATGATATCCTTTTGTTACAGCATAGTTTTCCTTTATTGTAGCCTCCATCTCTACATCATTTGTGGCACCACACTGAACTTGACTTTTTCTTACTCTTGGACGTCTTTGGACTTTAGCAGTCTGTATCCATTCATATAAACTCATGGATTCATACTCACTAGGCCTGAACCTGTAGTTATCAACTTGTGATGTTCCATAGATCTTTTTTTGATTCGTTTTTAACACTACTTTTTCAGCATTTTGGAAATCTTCTGGGTGAGACAGTGTATACTGAGATAGAGCTGTGTTGTTTGATGTATCTTGCAAAGTGCAGCTCTTTACTGAGCCTGCTTCAAGATCAAGTTGGATAGCTGCAACATATGTTTGCCACCAAAAGTCAATGAATGAATGACTAACATAATGGTCTGGTAAGCCTAACAAATATAATGATGCAAGGGGACTTCCTATTTCAAGTTTTGTTTGTAAGCTGTTGACCAACTGCATTAGAAGTGTCCGTGTAGTATGTTCAGGATCTGCAGTAGTGTTGAGGATCTCTGCATTCTTTTCCAAAATATCAGACAATAAAGAAAAGATCTGGTGAGTCTTTAGGGATTGCTTTGTGATATAATCTGAAACATATGCCACGACTGCCTTGATTGAAGTGCCTGACATCAAGCTAGTAACATCAGTGTTTGCCCTGATAGCATAAGTCAGTTCAGCAGTAATTGTATTCATCATAGGCTCTAGCTTTTTAAAATTAAGATGACCATCTGTACTGTCAAAGTAACTTTCTGGAAAGGTGTCCCGTGGAAAGCGTTTGACACATTCACCTTCCTTGTTTTGACAACCTCTATAGGCACTTCGTTTTATAGCCATAGTACTAGCATTATCACCTGGCTTTATGGTAGTGTCATCATTATACATCGATTTACATGTATGTATATTAGAGCGAAGTAAGATATCATCAACTGTTTCCTCATATTTAGACCACCAAGTTCTTAATTGAAGACACTTTTTGCAGGGCTGACTACTATTGCTGCTCACACTACAATTGCAAAACACTGGTGGCATATCTGGTAATGTTTGTGTAGGATCTTGATAATTCATTGATGCTTGAAAAGACTCAGTGACTATATCATGGATACCTGCTCTCACTGTCCGTACATGTGGAACCTTTGCCTTGACTTCAGCATGACCACCTGTTAGAAATTCTCCTCTATGTACACTTTCCAGATATTCAATTAGCGCTTGCTGAAATTGAGAGTCATTATTCATAATTCTGTCACGCATTTGCTGAGGAGTCAGTGCTGCGCGGATCCATAATAGTAGATGCAAATGAAGTGTGAGCCTCCCTTGTTGCTCAACTGTTCCATAATATGCTGCTGTATCTCCAAATATACCAGTATGCTCAGCTTTTACACCTAGAATGTGGAGTAGAAACATTTCAACCATAAAGTTAAAGAATTTTGCGGCTGCCACAGGGTTTTCAGCAATTAATTTATAGCGCTCATTATAAGATCTAATTTCAGGAGTGAACGTTGTTTTGGTATCAGCAAAATACAAGGAAATAGGATGCAGATGATCAGCAGGAGATAGTGTAATAAACCAAACAGGTGTACCCAGAAAAGAAATCAGAGACCAGATTTCATTCCGCATATTTTTCTTGCTACTCAAAGATCCCTGAACTTGACAGCTAACATGATCAATGTCATTCAATATACTAAAACATTTAGTCTCTTCAGCATTCACAGGTATAACCTTTTCACCATCAATCATTCTTTGTGTTATAGTTTTGATGACTGAAGAATCTAGAGTCATGAGTCTTTCAACAACAGACTTGAAGTTTTTTCGTTTGGTAAGAATAAAGCTGCCAGTAGATGCATTCTTGATTTGACGTATATTAAATGCTATCATTGGAAAATACAGATCCTTTTGAAATCTTTTATCATAATATTGTAGCTTGCTCTGAATTTGTGATTCTTCACTAAGCCTACCTTCAATAAATTCATTTCCAAACCCACCATATCCATATGGAAACAGCCATGGAAACATACTTGGAAACAATGAAGGATTATTGTATATGCTTTGTGGTGTAGGGCCAGATCCAATTCCCAGCGTTTTTCCACCAGTATGTAGATGATAGAGTGCAAATGCCTTCAGCTTGTTGACATCAGAATCTGCATATTCTTGACCACTGAGACCATGAACAACAAATGGGCAAGGTCCTGAATCTGTGCCTTCAGTTTCATCTGCATCATGAACACTCATTGTCAAAGGATCTTTCACAAGTTCTTCAGTTTCTGATTTCATATATTGAATCTCAATTGGAATTCCATACTCTGGATAGGTTGACAAATTTTCCTTTGAAATGTTCAAGTCCTGATAGTCCTTATGGTTTAATTTCAGCCATGTCAATGCATTGGCAACTTTATTTCTTCTAACCAATAAAGGGATTCTCTGTAATTCAGTTTTTGTAGGCTTTGCTGGACCCATAAAGACAAAAGCAAGAACTTCGCTCAGCTCTTTTTGTGGTGGTGGTAATACTTGGTAAACAGTTGTTGTAGGATTTGCAAACATAACAGCATTTGCTATAAGTTTTCCTCTACCAGATTTAACTCGGACCACACATCGGTTATGTCTAATTCTGGCTAATAAAAGAGATTCAGCATATGTCAGGTCTTGAAGCTCTTTTGGAACTTCTCCAAGCCACTGACCATTGGCAAGGGCTTTGATTGGCACACGACCACCTTCCAAACATATATCACATTCTCTGCAAATGAATTCACAGCCTCTGGCCAATATTGGTTCATTTAAACTTTCCACTTTGGCATTGCTATCATTCCTCTCTTTTCGGGTCACATGGGGTCTCACTAGTAAATGTCTATTAAATGATGATTCATTAAGTTGTTTTGCTTTCGAACACAGTGTTAGCTGGCCACAGACTGCACAACCTACCTCAACAAAATTTTCTGGCATACAAGCACTAGCAATACCTGTAAGTACCTCATGTCTTAATTTAAAAGTAGGAGGTTTGGGAGGAAAACATGCTGGCTCTTCAGAATTATTCACATGTTGTTGAAGTATTTTTCTGGTGCTAGAGATTTTCTGAAGTTTCTTTTGGCTTTTTGGTACAAAGATGTATTGAAATTCCTCACAAGATGTTTCACATATATGTGTGGAAAGAGTTTGTCTGATGTCCTCTATGAAAGATTTTCTTTGTAGCTTGATTTTATGTCTTTGCGCGAGCATTTGTAATTTTTTCAAAGGCAATTGGGTTACAACCAAATGGAGTGGGATATTGTTACACAATATATGATTTGCATATTGTGGTGGCTCCATTCCCCGCTGAACTACATCAGCCAGTTCAAATTCACATCGATCTGACAGCATATTGTTCACTTCCTGATGCCAGGAAGTTATATGGGGTTTGAGTGAGGCATAGGTTATTGGCTGGAGCTTTCCTCCACCTATCATTGATATGTTGCTGGTGACTCTAGTAGACATATTTTTTGGACCCCTGATATTGCTTGAATTAAGCTGTCTTTGTAGACATTGGTAGTCATGTCTACGGACATAGAACCTCAAAATTGTTAAAAATGACAAGGTAATACTCAGCTTTAGACTATGTATACAGACTAGAAGGTCATAGTTGGGGCTACATGTATGATATCCAGAGTTTTTTGTTATGATATAATTGTGTGAGTCATGGAATTTATCAGTGGTATTCATATTTTTGTAGCCATCTTCAACTGTCAGATATGGAATGTTCTGAAAATTCAAAGTAGGATAGGACTGTAATAATTCAATTTCCAAAGGTTGGTGTAAATGTAATACAATTTCCGGGATTAAATCAATTTCCATTTTATTGTCGGGATCTTGGTTGCTTCCACCTGAAAAGAGTTCAGGAGCACTATCCTGTATAACAAACGGTAGTTCAAGATGTGAAAGCGGCTCTGCACAGATCTGTTGTAGATGGTGCTGAGGATTTGCATTTGGAATGATGTTTAAGAACGGGAGAAGCAAAAGATAGTAGCAGAGGTAGTGATAGCCAATGACCAACATGGTGATGGCAGGATGCTTGACGGTGAAGTTGTAAGAGGCGTGCTGAGGACAATGTGGTTCAGTCTCAAGAGAGTTGAGACGTCTGACGTGGCAGCCTGCCTCGGACTCACACGCCTAGCCGCAATGATCCGAGCCATTCGGAGTTCCGCATGCAACTGCAATGATCCGAGTCATTCGGAGCTGCGCAAGTACATCTTACATGGCGTCAAAGGTGTGGTTAGAAGTACCGACAAACTAAAGTTAATATTGCGAGCCATTGTCCTCAAAGAATTATGCTTCCATTGGGCTTTGGACGATGATGTACACACGGAATGATGATGTAACAAACTTGTTAAAAGTACAAGGAGAGAGCGATCCGCGACAATGATGAAGAGAGTAAATGAATGGGTATCACGAGTCACAATAGTCAGCCAAAACTGCTCACGTCGACTTATCCGCATCAAAAGAGAAAGGCACCGATGGCTCCCCAGAATGTGCTCCAACGTCTGCACCTTGGCTTTCTACCTCTCAACTTCGACTGTCCACCCTACCCCCCAACATCTGTTGATGCGACTCGTTCTTACAAACGCTGTTTGAAGCTGTGGCTATGCAAAGCGGCCATACCGGGATTTACCTCCATACCTCGGTATTCTGGGCTTCGTTATTGCCACGCAAGGCGGTGACCCACAAGTCATTTCTTCAACTCGATCTCTTCCTTCTCGGAAGCATTGGGACTGAGCTGTACTAGCGAGTTCATCCCCATCACGGAAGCCGGACACCTGTTTTACTTGTTTGCGAAGAAGGCAGCCACCTGAGCCTCTTTGCGAGAAGTTACAGAGAAAGTAACTTAGTAACAAGCTTGTAAGGGAGCGTCAAGAGGAAGAAGACTGGTGATGTTTTTCCTCTTGTGCTGTAGAATGAGTCTTTTTGCGTTTTGGGTCAGGAGAGATGACATTTATGGTAGCATTGATCACATAGATTCTGCTTGACACGTTTGATATATGTACAGGTTAGGTATCTATAAATGCAAAGTACTCAAATATAAGCCATGGTAAGGCATGAAAAAGATAAGGAAGCTGTTGAAGCCGACGACGATTAGGAATGCACCCTTCAAGCTGCGGGAATACCCAGAATGATAACAAAGCGTATGTTGAAATTAACTTTGAGTGCTGGACCCGCACGTGTATTGTTGGTGGACGTGACGATGGAACCGACAACGGCAAGGGATCCATGTGGAACCTCACCGCTCCAGCGTGGTAAGATGGTGTCAATAGCGGGAAGGTCTGAGTTGACATCAAACTTTTCCGCAGCTTGAGTGGCGTCATAGACTGGAACTAAGGGAAGGTCAATCTTGAGCCATTTACAATGTAATTTGGCACAAACCTGATGCATCAAACGGTAATGAGAAGGAATTAGAGCTGGTTGCGGTAGAAGAACTTGCTGTAGCCGCCGAATACACACGATCTGCACTGGGGGAGGATGCTAAAAAAATGACAGTAAATGCTTAGTGATAACTCGGAGGATGTAATAAAAGTGAGCGAACTTACAAGCTGGAGGATTTGGGCTTTCCACTCGAGTGGAAAAGGAAAGCACATCTGAGACAATTTCTGCTGCCATTTCATTCTTTCCCTCTCCAAGTACCATATTGATAACTGCGATCGCACGATCGGCATCCTGGGAATGAAGAATACCATCCAGCTTGTGATACCTTCTCGGATCCTTGCCCTTTAGCTGTGCGTACCCTACTAATGAAGATGCTTCTACAGATATAGGGAATAAACTGATAGCGGGTTCTGGAGGTGATCGGACATAAAGTACATTTCGGATTGAGTTGAGCGAATGGCCAGAGAAGGCGGCAAGGTCTCGAGGGTTAATGCGAGCAAGGTTGACATAATTTTCGTATCGATCAAATTTGAAAAAGGTGATCAGAAAGCTAAAGTGTATTAGTGGCTGAACAGCCCGGATAACGCAAGTACTCACCCCACTGAGACGGAATCGGGCAGTGTACAGGCCCATTCAGAGAATTTGAGATTCCCTTTACGGACTAAGGTTGATGACCAAGAAATCAACTTACCCGCCCTGATTTATTCGTTAGTACTGAGCTACCAATCATAGGGGATGACGCACATCAGTGGTGGTAAGGAGCTGTAGTCAAAGCCTTCACACAAAAGCAGATCGTCCTGCAAATTTGCCTTTGTGACTTGACAGACGTTTGGCAACGCACTATCAAATTGTCGTATGATCAGTATATATCCAAAGCTGTGAGTAGGTGAGATGGACTTACACAGGTGCGGACAACGTTTGGTTATCTCTTGCAACAGGCAGCAGTATATTGTGTCTTACTAAGCGTTGAGCAAATGACAATCTTGGCAGCTGCTGATCGTCGACCTGAACGTTTGATGGAGAGGACGGCGACATGTTTGGGGTGGTGACCAACGGCATTTTAGAAAGAGTACTGGAAGACTTCAATGGAGACGGTGTCTCTGGAGTCACAGGGAATGTCGCCGGGACCAGAACGGTACTGGTGCTGTCAAAAAAATTTTCAGATAGTAATCACATATGGTTTTACAGAGGAACATACGGTGGCGTGCAATCAGTTGGTACTATCACTCCGCTTGCAGCTTGAGGATTATCTACGCGTTCTTTCAAAGCGTTTACACGACGGCTGGTTCTTAAAATATGAGATAAAGCGAGAGAGGAGTATTTAACAAGACGTACATCACAAGCTCATCAAACTGTGCTCGGGTTAAGAACAACTTCGCTGATTCCCAAATAAGATCCGGATCGTGGTCGGTGTGGAATCTAAATAGAAGTGAATGTAAAAATAATTCGGAAAAGATATACCGACATACAACTCTTTAACGAAAGACATAGTCACTTTATCGGTGAGCGAGTTTGGGACGAGAGGCAGTGCTTGACTGCAAAGTGCAAAATGAGCTCCTAGAGACTTGTTATAGGGTACATGACAGACTCACAGCGCTTGTTCTGGGAGATTAGGGATAGCGTCATCGAGACTGGAGAATTTCACGTTGCCTTAAGAGCCTGTGCCAAGGGAATGCATAAGCTAAGTGACTTACAAGTGGTAAAGACGTTGTCTATATGAGACAAAGAGGTGAGTGGGTCAGTAATAAATGATAATGGACCACGTACAACGCGTAGAACAGTGTATCTGGTTTCCGAATTTCATTGACACTGTAAGACTCATGAGCCATCATGATCAGCACATAACATGAGCCATGACTTGCATAGATTTCAAAGTTCTAAAATGCGATCAACACATTATATGATCTTCGAGGCAGACAGAGAGACGAACCGTAAATTATCCTCCTCAGTGGCGTTTGAAGTGGGCAAAGTAGAAGACGAAGATGGGGTATCAGTAGCGAGAGGAGCATGAGCAGTGTCGGCAGTGAAAGTATAGGTATACGGTACGCTAAGTTGCGATGAGATCAAACTAGAAAATATATCAATCATACGCACAATCCGTTGTAGCTGGGTGGGGCATACTGGAATGCTGGAGACAAGTCCGGGTAACTGTAGTTTAGACTGAGAGTATAAGCCTAGTAGCATAGCGAGTCATGAAGCCTGCACTTACCCGTCCATTACGCTGTAGAGAAACCGTCAAGCAGACTAAGAAACAGGCTTGAAAGGAGTAGCAAATAGTACTTACCTCGGACCAAATCTAGGAGGCGGGTGTTGGGCGAGTCTAGAAAAATCAATACTGGTTAGTCGAGAGTTGATCATGTACATTCCAGTACATACAATGTTGGCGTGACTGAAAGGTTTGAGAGAGGCCTACATTAACAGGTTTGGGATCAATGAACGGCACGGCCTGCGGATACCTGAAATGTCATACTGGGTAGTAGCCTCGACAGAAGCTTTCGCATGGCTATAAGAGACGTTAAACAAACCACAGTAGCGAATGAGAAAAATCAGCTATTACCTTTTTCCTCGTTTCGGAGCGTCGGGAGGCTTAGTCGCTGCTCGCGCCCGTTTTGGGGTGGCTGGGACTGGTGTTGGGAGGGAAGACAGTGCTCTCAATCGCCTAGAGTTCCGCATGAGTATAATAGACCCTAACATCCAGGCTAAGACTTACTTTCGTGGTGAACGGCGAGGAGTGCGAGCATCGTCTTCCGAGTCGGGGACGTCGAAACTCTCAGGACGAGGTTTCTTGGCAGCCTTTGGCGTATGAGACATGAGTTAGGGAGGTGCTGAGGAAAGCACAGAGACAGTTTTAGTATTTATACGGATGCAAGAATAAAAACTGAGATCGACTGCGCACTTGCTGGTGCTCACAAACGTCTTCTTCGTCAGAACTATCTTCATATTTAACACGCTTCAAAAGGCTCCGCGACGCAACGGGTACCTTTTTCGTCGAAGAGAGTGTATGGTTTCGCGCAATAGACGCAGCCTGGTCAAAATAAGCATAAGTATCACTCAAAAAGGTATGAATGAGTACGAACGGTCGAAACGGAATCATCCAACAACGCAATCGACCTCAGAATCAGGACCATCTTGTATGAACTATCCCGCTGTCGAATGGCCATCACTGTAAATTGTATCTCGACAAGATCACCAATCGAGATATCAGTGGGTGAAATCTCGCTGTACCTGTGGCAGTAGACAAGTCAAAATAATTGTCAATCAGAAAATGAAATGTAGATGTAGTACCGCCACTTTGAATTTGGAGTCGACTTCGAAGCCTTCATGTAAAGCACTGCATTATCCTCTGTGTGTCTCACTGTGCTTGTGACGAGTGACTGAAGAACACCGTCCGGATCGATGCCACTCTGGAATGGTATGGATTGCTTTGTGGACGCGGTGGAACCAACCGTGAAGTAGCGGCAGTTTGCAGTGATACCGAGGTAGCCAGGACCGAATGAGTCGTCTGCAGTCCATGGGTTGAGGCTTTGATCATTCAGAGAACGCTCGAACTTGGAGTAAATTTGATAGATCTGATCCACTGAAGTAGACATATATGGAAGACCCAGTCCTACGATTCCGATGTGCTGGCGGAGGTACGGGGCTTGCTTCTTCGCATACGCTCTACTGTGGTAAGATATCAGTTAACTAGTAAGTGAGAAGCCATTAAAAAGCATGCACCTGCTTGCCGTCATGGGAGGCAATTCGCGCTCGTATACGACACCTTGTAGGCGAAAAATAGTCTCCTCGAATGGTGAATTAGAGTATTCGTAATCTTCACGGTTTGTGACGCGATAGGAATGAGGGCTTGAGTAAAGTCGTATCTCAAGGTCATTGTTCTTTCAGGAATCCACGTGAGCAACGCCAATGAGAAGAGGCGTACAGAACGTACCTTATCAACTGTCAACGATCTCGACTGTTTGAGGTACATTTTATTTCGTTCGGCTTGGACAGCGTCAAGGAGGTGCTCTGAATGGCAGAAAATGATTAGAAAATATGTAGAGAAAAGTTCAGGGTGAGTAGACTTACTTGCTTGTTGGAAATTGTAGAATGAGTCCATGAACGAGGAAAAGTGAACAGAGTAGCAGTAGTATCAGCCCTGGGACAGCTATATGGGCGAAGGTGAATGTTAGGATCTCCGATCGGAAGATCTGGATTGTAGATCCGAAAGGTGATATACAAGGTCGGAGGATTTACAAAACTATTCAAAAACTCGTCGCAAGGATACACACTGAATAAAAATCTCGATGATGCCACCCTTATGAAAGCCCATTCAAAGTACGCACATACGGAATGCTGCGCAGCCAAGTTACAAGACCAAGTATGTATCACGAAGCCCAGTATAAGAAAAATGTATGCCAGACGATTGACGGGGTGAATAAAGCATTTATGCGGGGTGTACACGACGACGGCAGCTACGGGGAGTTTCAAATATAAGGCGGCTACACTGATGGCTAGGAACAAGTACATCCGAGCGCTCAACACGTCCCAGTGCGTGTTACAACCCTGATAAAATAGTGTAAACTTATATATATCACAACGTCTGTAGAGTCTTGAGTAAGAGCACGTACAAAACACAAAGTGGAAGAGAGATACATTGGACAGCAAAACTAAGGACGGTATATATCAAACACCGTATCGCACCTCGTTCTTCTGCTCAATGCCCAGTTCTTGATGGCCTTAACACCGAAATGAGTGGACCAGAACCAAGGTTGGAACGAACCACGTTGAAATTGAAGGCCTGTTGTGATCTAAGACAGAAATCAAGGTAGAGATGAGAAGTGTGTCAGCGTTACTCAATCCTAAGTGAAAGAAAGTATTTACGCACTGTCAGCACCGTATAATTTTTGCTCTGGAGCCATTCCGTCTATTCTAGACGCCAATTAGCCAGTAAACGGGCCTGAACTATACATGTGTTGCGGTGAGCTGTTGGTGAGCTGTCAGATCTTTGATGGCTCTGGCGGTCAAGGGCGCTTGCCCATGGAGCTGCCCGGACTTGTAGAGGTATACAAAAGGGGGAAGGAGAAATAGCTAGAAGTGCGATGGAAGGAAGACGTAGGGCAGCGAAGACTGATCATCCGGGTGTCGGCTATGGCAGTGGCCGGCAATAGAAATCTGCAGGCGTGGAAAAGTTGCGAAGACGACATAAGTTAACTCGGCTAAAGGCCTCGTAACAGAGAATTGTTCCCTCTGAATTCAGAGTCACTCAAAGCTGAGTTTCGTAGTGATTTCAAGTATCTAGACTGAGAGGAATAGAAGGAAGAGGATGATTTTATTCGCCATTGGACCAACACTGGAACAAGTGCTAATTATTCACCCGATACATTTTGAGTCAGAACTTCGTTGTAATGAAACAATCTGGAGGAGGAATGTATCACCCGGATCAATTCCAAGAACTGAACGCCGGGGTTCCGGAAGGCGTGCCTATGAAATGAGGTTCGAACCAAATATCCTTTTAGTACGATTTTTTAACGGAAAGCTGCCTGCCGGCGGAATATCTGGTCGAGTAACAGCAGGCAAGGAAAGACCCAGACCTTGAACACAGCATGAAAACTGTGCCTTCAAAACTATAAAAGGCCTCCGGATGATGGTATTTCTTCAAACATCCATTCGTCTTCTACTTTTTAATGTATCTCAAAGCATCTGCCACTATCTTTCTCTTCAGCTCCGTCGCCAGCGTCTCAACTGTGGCATTGGAAATGTGCGCTCGCTCGGTGGTGGCGTGAATAGATGTACGCGGAGCTCTTTGTTGAGCTCACCGTTGGACAAACTCTGATCCTTTCCTTTTTTACTTCAAGAGGACATCTTCAACGATAACTGCGATGTCGTTGACGGTCTTACGACGAACCAGAACCCATGCACCCAAGAAATTTTCGGATGCACCCCAGCACCTATCTCGTTCAACTCGTTCACGAACACTTTCACTGGACTCAGGTTGGTCAACTTTTCTAGTATCCTTCCTAGTATTGGTTCGACTGATCACCCTGAATCCATTTTCAGATACGCTTGCAGTCCTGATGGTAGTTCTGGATTTGCTGTGGAACTACGGTCTCTGTCTACGTGATTGTCCTTGATGACGTTTCCTGGAAAGCAATAACTCATTCTTTCATTCAACAGTGCCGCAATGATGGGAACTGATACAAGTCCACCGCATATAAATAAATACACGTAGTATCTTCATTCCATCAGTTAAGCTGTTACAGGCTGTTAGCGTCTTCTGATTTCTTGTTTCTAACTGTATCGTGAGCAGATGCACTGTCGTCCTCAATTTCCGTTGAAATGTGTACGTCAACGCGGCGCATGGGCACACTCCCAATCGTCTGAGTAGCTGACGTTGGCTGTCCACTCAAAGAATAATTGGTTTTCGATGAGTGATTCCTCAAATGCAGACGCATACGAAGGGTGATAGCGTTGAATGTGATTCCCTGTATCAAGAGTAAGTGTGCTAAATCTTCGATCAAGGTAAGATGGTGGACAAGACTTACGATAATAGGTACAATGGAATCATGGAAAATATTCAGAACAGGACTCTGGACAGAGTACAAAATCAGAATGATGAGCTGAACAATGAGCTGCAGCGACGCTGATTCGATTATAATTTGCATCACAGGGAGTAGTACTCCTTTCCCCGATCTAAAAGGCGCTGAAGCACAATGCGTTCTCCAAATTCGATAAGCGATCAAGGTAGTGGTGATGATATTTAGTAAAGCGGTGATACTGAAGAATGTTTTGAGCCATTGATTGACGGAGGCGTCGAAGATGACTACTCCGGGAGCTGCAGTTGCGAATTTACCGATTATCATGAAGCCGGAGACTTTATAGACGTACATATGGATCAGCCAGATTAGGGAGGTTCTGACGAGCACTTACTTATGTTAATCATGAGCAACACGCATGGAAGAATGATAACTTTCCAGTCATATCCCCAAATGACCCAGACCCTGTAAATCTGGAAATATCAATCATAGTTAACCCATTATGTCGAGTATCATCAAGCAAGGCCTACATACCGCTGCTGCACCTCCTAAATCTTCTTGCGTTGGGACCCAGACATCTTCAAGGGTGTGATGCCACGACCTGAGTTCCCCAAGATAAGCCAAGGTTGCGTTCGGGACACCTAAGAACTCGGAATATCCCTTCGCCGTATGATATACATTCATGATGATATGGAGAGTGGCAACGATGAACATGCTGGTAGAAAATCCCATCATGACCTACAGTATGGAGAGTGTAAGGTAATCGAAGGATATTGCTTGACTGATGGACTCACTCTATTATTCAGGTCTCTTCTCTGTGAAGATAACTGAAGGACCACAGTCGTACCGAATATACAAACGAAGAAACCTGCTCAAAGTTTAGCCTCTATCTCGAGATTATCCAGGATTATGCTAGCTTTGACTCGCCATAAGCAAACGCCTTCAAGTTGAGAGAGATAATCAACTAGGCAGGACAAGGATTATAGGTGACCAACCTCAAGCAGCGTATCCACCAAGAAAATTGTTTCCAGCGGATTCTGGGACATCTCTAGGAGCACAGGTGGGGTTGTCGAAGTGCCATCCGTCTCGACTTGAATGTTTATATCTCGAATCCTCAAAGTTAATCATTTCCCCCTGTTGGAGTGCACTTTGGGATGTGCATCAAGAAGAAATAGCTGCTGTCGTACCTATATTTTCCAAATTCATCGCTGTTTCGACGACTTGAATGAGTATCATCGGAGTTGCACCGCAGCTTGCGAGTCGCGGTCGGATATCCTGAGTTAACTGAGACCGATAGTGTCCTTCACAACTACTGATGCATCTTTCACCGCAGTACCACTGCTGTGACCTATTACTGAAAACGAGATCTGATTATTACGAGTCCCATTTATAGGTCGAAAAAAGGGGTAACGTGTTCTATAATAAGTGTATCATCAATCCTTGTTACAATTTGGCCCACATCTGCTTCTCCAGGGTCAATTGCTTTTGTGCACTAGGATGCACTGCGGACATGAGACCCTTTGCACACTCTGAAACGATTGCATATCCTTTGCAAATCAATAATAGCCAATCAGATTTCGACAAACTGATTTACAGAGTGTGTAAACAGCCTCATATCCTCAGTGATGAGGAGTCGTACCTGTCGCTGTATAGTGACCTATTGTATTGGTACCTCTATAAAGAATGATATCTCCGATGATTATTTCAAGCTTACGGATTACAGCGCATCAACTTTTGTGAGAATCAGCACCCTTGTGGTTCATTGAATAGACATCAACTGTTGTAGTTCGCCGCTGTGATTTTTCTCTTCGCGGTTAGGGGAGTGACGTCGAAAGAATACAACGTCGACGCTTTGTGACTGACTTATTTCCCCACTGTTTCGAACGTCCTCCTGATACACGGTGGAGTAGGGGTTTGGGGGCAGTCTAGGCCCTAGGAGTCACGTGATCGCGTAGTCTACAGCTTGCATGTACGCCGTAGCTAGCACTTGACTTCAATCCACTGCGTTTGGCTCTGGCGTAGCGATAGCCAGCCCTCGGCCTACTCCAACGGCTCTTGTAGTTACTGGCAGTGTGAGTCGAAGGCTCCATTACGAGGCCCTTTTAAGGGACCCGTTCTTATAATTAATCTGACGCTGCCGCATGTGATTGTGCTCTATAGCCACCTCCTGATTGGCTGGCAATTCCCGCCATCATCTTCTCCGAGTCGTGCCACGCGCAGCGATGGCCCACACTTTTGTCGTTCAGGTGGGCTGCTATCTCTCTGTTGATCTGCCAATGTCTGCAGCCCTTGACAGCGTATTTCCGACATCAAGAAAACGAAGTGCTCTGTACCAGCCTGTACTCGTAGTCTGCTGGCTGTGACCCAGAGATGGGAGAAATTAAGGTGCAGTTTGCTCCCGATGGACGAGGTGTCGCATTATCAATTAGGGTCTGCGAATGATCATGGTACAAACCCTATCTGCTTGACCAAAAACTACGTGCGGACTGCAGCTCAAGGCATTTCAGGGCCCCCATGTACCAACAACATCAATATATCCTGTAAATCGATGCACCCGCTACCGTCAACGTCAAATTCATTGAAAATATCTTTGAGTTCATCAACAATTTCGGGATCAAGGGATGAGATCTTTTATCCAAGGGAGCGCATTACGGAAAGGAACATATGAAAGTCGACCCTAAGACCTTCTCTATCGAAAAGGGCAATGGTCTCAGTGTCTCCGATATACCATATCGGCGGTGGATGAGATCAAGAAAGGGTTTGGAGGTAGAACCTGGGCCCGTGGATGAGATTCTGGATTGACAGAAGGGGTATCGCTCGTGGATGGTCTGTTTTCTACAGATTGATGCTCATGAGATTCAGTGGGAATGAATACCTTGATCGGTGTCAGGTACAAAGAAGAAGCATTTTCCTACATCTCTTAAGCATCAATGTTCCTTCGCCTTGTCGCAGATTCACTGTCTTCGGATGAACGTAAGTTGAAGGTTTTTTCGACCTTGGATATAACTTCCACGCTTGATACGGCCTCGTAGATCTCCTCCTATATATATATAGAATAGCAATGGAGCAAGACGTCGCAATGTAAATGTCGTCTTCCTGAACATCCCTGGTACGACCTCTTCACGTCTCGTCTCGTTTTTGCCTCTCCCTTTATACCATAATCCTCTCCCATTCCCTTCTCATGCCCACAACCAATCAATCAGCCTCCCCTCCTCACAAGCCCGAGTCCCAAAACCCCAAACCCAAACCCCAATGCTAACATAGACCGATCACTCGTGCATGTATGGTATCCTGTTTTCTCACCATGTCCACATCCCCACTTGCGTTTCATCCTCTTCGTCAAAGAGGCAAGTATCACCTTTACTCCGTATACTACACCTCGAGCGGGTCGTACCACTATTAGTGCCCCGATCAGTGTTGCCGCGGTCCAAGCCACGACCCCAGTGGCCCTGACCCGACCCCGGACCGACCCCGAGGGCCAGTCACAGCCACTGGCCCTGGCCTGGCCCGACCCTCGAGGGTCGGGTCAAGGGCCGGGCGTTGGAGAGGAGGCCGACCTGGGGTCAGCCCTCTTGGACCTTGGATATCGGTATGACCTATTTTGGTCAACCAAAATGGTTTTGGTGAATATTCTGATGTACTTATCTACAAAGTACAATGAATGCTCACCTTTGTAATCAAGTATACAGTCGAAAAGAGCAGTACTCGGCAGGTTCCGAGATTGTACACGCTCTCTACAGCAATAGATCCGACACTTCTCGCTGATTTGGATCTCGAATAGTGTATATACAAGTAGGATACATACATGAAAAGGGTACTCCAATGTCTATGCATTCTTCTAGGAAGTCTTTTAAGAAAAAAAAAATACCTGAAAAAAATAGGTGCGGACCTGGCCCGACCTGACCCGACCCTGGCCCACAGGGTCAACACAGCCACTGGCCCTGGCCTGACCCGACCCTTGAGGGTCGGGTCAAGGGCCCGGAAATTTGACGAGGGCCAGGCCCGACCCGGACCGCGGCAACACTGGCCCCGATTCTTCCTCCCGTCGCGAATAGAGGTATGTGTACATCCGAAACCAAAGCCGTAGAGGATTCTTGATTTCTTGATCCTTGGGAGGAGAGGGAGGAGAGGTAACGGTAGGTGTTGGTTGGTTGGTAGACTCGAGAGCGGGAGGGAGATAAGTGTTAAGCGGTGGTGAGGAGTGAGGAAGGGGCAGGAGAGCAGAGCTAGAAGGGTGAGCTTGTTAGCATACGCCGTAGATAACCAGAACAACGAGAATGAAAATGATAAAAAATGGAAGATAGAAGGAAGAATGACGAAGTACCAACATAGAAAAGGAAAAAGGAAAGCGGGAATGAAACGGAGTGAAACGAAATGAGAGATGAGGAACAGGAAACAGGAAACAGGAAAAGATACGGTTATGAGGGAGAGGATATTGTATTAACGGATAAGAAAGGATGCAAGGATGCGAGGACAGATTGTTGGTGGGCAATAGGTAGAGGGATGGGCAGATGCCCGTACCCCTCAAACCATTCGTATACCCTGGTTGGATTAGAGGAGAGAGGACTTGACGAGGTTGAAGCGGCTACTCATCCTCCTCCCTATAAGCAGAAAAAGCCCCAGGGGACCTGAATGGATGCATATGCGCCGTGCGGAAGAATTGCTGATGGGGTGACTGGTTCTGAGTGTAACTGCATATGCTTAGCGTATGCGGATTAGGAAGAGGTGGTGTAGGGAGCATGTCCTTAGGAATAGCAGACAAAGATAAAAACAGCATAACACACTTGATGTTGAGAATACCAATTGGTCAACGTCTTGTTGTGAAAGACGTTTGCGCCCACATGACGTCATTTACTTGAGGGCCGGCTTCAAATGCCATCACCCCTTCGTAACGGCGCTTCGCTTCAACCACCATCACTACTCCTCTCCACTCCCTCTACACAATCCGTGGGCTTTGTTTTTCCATTGATGCGTGCTTCCAGTCCTTTTTGGCGACACATCTTCATATTTGGAACCAAGAAAACTTCAACCACATCCATCTCGACAATTTCCGAGTCGCTCTACTCGTATACAAGCCTTTCTTCTCTTCTCGTACCTGTTTCGAAACCCAATTCTCTCCATGGACACGTCATGAACCTTTCTTGAGGCCTCTCAAAGAAGATAGCAGGGAGGACTGTGGATGTTGGACAAGTGACGATAAGCAAGAGTGACCTGGGTCACCGCAGCCCCGCAGGGGGTGTCCACAGATTTCCATATACCGTAACAGTCTATATGTAGTTCTGCTGTCATTATGATCATAATGACAGTGGGTATATATGTAGGATCGGATGGGAATCCGACGGCGTCGTCCTGCGATTTTTGGTTGAGCAACTGGTTTGAATCATCCAATCAGTTCCAACCATTTGACTTGGTAATCTTTATGGTGGGTCCGTGGTTCGGGGAGGATGATGGAGAGTAGTCGATGTGTTCTCTAAAGAATAGAGGCCCCCTAATCTGAACCACGGTTTCTCCTGTATCGAAGTCCTCTTTTACTGTTATGTATGAAAATGTCGAGGGGATTATGTCACCTGAGATAAGTTTCCACACCCAACGTCTTGTGCAGATGAAGTGTCGGTCGAAACTCCAAGGATTCGCTCGTATGTTTCTTCCGTGGGAGATCCAGTATTCGGTGTGTAAGATGTCAAGGGGAAGGGGAAATGGAACCCGTTCGTAGTCAGAAGGGGTTACAGCGGGTTCGAAGCGAATTTGGGAGAATGGGGTAGACAGGGTGAGAAGAGTTTTACAAAAAGGGGAAAACAGTTGTTGTAACAAATACGCAGAGTGCTCTCGAACGTATTTGTGGAAAAAGAGGGTTGTTTTGAGAAATAGCGATAGATGAGGTAGTCAAGGGAAAGACTCAATTTTAGTGAGGTGGGTGTATGGGAGTTCGTTCAAGTGTCAAGGTTGTCGATACACTCAATTAACCACCCAAGTCACACAATACGAGAGAGCCAGTTACAAAGAATAGATTGAGAGAAAAGAGAGAGAGAGAGAGAGAGATATATGGTGGTAAGCTGACTAGGCTCTACACTGCGTAGTAATAGTACGGAGCGGAGACAAAGTGAATGAACTAAGGGATAGGTTACAAAGATCACAGGTATATAAGCAAAATACGAACAGATGGGAAAGAGTAAGTAATAATAGATGGTATCATGTGGAAACGTCAAGGGCGAGAGAATAATAAGTTGAATATGGATAGATGAAGGTACTGGATTATAAAGAATGATTGACAGTGGGAATGTCCGTGGAGATAGAAAGTGGAGGAGATAAGTGTGTGAGTCATAGATCTAGGGAGATGGTAACTATAAACGATGATGGGAAATGGTTGATGTTTATGGGGTTAAAATTAAATAGAGTGGGAAATAGGTAGTAAAGGAGAAGGAATCGAAAGGAAATGAATAGACGGTGAGCGATTCATGACAGTAATCGTCCATCTTGTCATATTTCATCATCATTTGGAACACCCATTGACCTGCAATTTCTCCAGTGAAGAAAGTAAAGAAAAAGGTGACCCTTTCCTTCTCTGTTGGATACCTTTTCTTGTTGAGTTGGAGATAATTGTTGAACTTGGCCAGCCATTGTTTTGCTAGTTGTTGTTCACCCGTAAACTTCTCAGGTTTACTTCCTCATTCTCCTGGGACTTTAGTGTCTTCATCCTGACTGTTGATCTCAGGGTCACTGATTCCTCCGATAGCAGCTGTCACTGATTCTCCTGCATTTCCTCCTCTTGGTGCTTGTACTCCTGTTTTGCTCATGACTCAGTTCAAAAACTCATTGAGTTCGGGTTAGTGATAGTTATTGATGGACTGTGGGGGGAAGGAGGTGGTGATTGATCTTGTGATGGTATGGGATGTTCATGTTCAGAAGGGGTTCCAGAATTAGGATTATGAGGGTTTGGTTCAGAAGGTGGTGGTGTAGGCTCTGATTGAGCAATATCGGCAATGATCAGGAATTCTTGTTCCCAGGTTTGTTCAGTTTCAGTAAGTTCTCATTCTCGTGATAAACAATTAGGGCAGGGTCATTCTGGGCACCCTTTCCAACAGTGTTTGGTGTGGTGGAAATATGCGTCTCGGAGTTCTTCTCTAAAAAAATGCATGGAATCACCCTGCACACTCAAGATCTGGTCTAGGAGAAGGTGCTGAACTTCCTGTATGTGAGGGATGTGTCGATTGACTAGGGGTTCTGGATGGATTTCTTCTCAAGGGGGCTGGGACTCTCCCACTCATGCACTAATGGTTATCGTTGCTAGAATCCAAATCAGACTCATCTTCATATTGATTGTTCCAGTTATCTGGGATATTGATCCAGCTAGAGTGAACTGGGAACCACAAGATGCATCCTTCTCCTGTTGCAAGGTACTGTTGAACTTCTGTGATGGTAAGGATACTAATGTTACAGTGTTGTAAGGTGTAGTTGGAGAAGTGAGAGGGAATAACTGTTTGTCCAAATTTGATGAAGAGTTGGGAGTCAGTTACTGCAATAAAACGAGGAAAGTTTTCCTGAGGCAAAGTTTCAATTTTAATGTGTTCGTAAATGACCATGTCACCTTGGTACCAAGTTCTTTCATTCAATTTTATCCACCTGTTATCGAACATTGATGCTTTATCTATCACCAAGTGGACAACTATCAGCATATAATTTCTGAAGCTGCCAGGATCTGAAGTTTCTACAGGGAGTGGATAGTTGCAGGGAGGTCGAGTGTAAAGGTTTGTAATAAAGAGATTAAAGTCAAAATCCAGTTTGGCAAGATGGGGGAGTCCATAAGGAAAATACAAGGTGAAGTGAACGGTAATGCACTGATATGGGTTTGGATTCGACATGTGACACCCTGCTACTAACGAGGAATTACTCCTACGACGTTTCAACCTCAACAGTCCATAAAACAAATGCTAGGCATGGCAAGGAATTGGCCTTGAAGTCCACTAGTGAACCCTGCAGAACATTTAGCGAGTATTCAGGTGAGTAGGAATATGATTCCTAGCACACATTCAGGTGAAGAAGTGATGGAAATAGGTAAAGAAGGGAAAAAGATGTTGGTTCCTATGTGAGGTGGGTGTGTGGGAGTCTGTTCAAGTGTCAAGGTCATGTAAACTCAAGAATAATAACCACCCAAGTCACACAATAGAGCGAAGCAAATAGATTGAGAGAGAGAAGGTAAAAGAGTATGAGAGTGATAGGTGAGTAGCTGACTGGCTTGACACTGCACAGTGGGAGGTACAGAGTGGAGACGAAGTGAACAGACTAAGGAACTATCTACAATGTCTGTGATATATATACAGAGGTTTGACAGCATGAGAGAAAAGTCCGGAGTAACAATAAGGTGATGGAAGACAATAGGTTACTATGTGTCTTGTCAGTCATGAGAATGAAGTATGAAAAGAATCTGAAAGTATGAAAAACAATGTCCATTCATGATGAAGAGGGACAATTCATGACACCTACTTATGCAAGCCAAAAGTTCTAATAGTGTGTGTACAAAAGTTCTGGAGTATTGCATCTACTCGGCATGTTATGACGTAAGTCGCACTTCAAGTCTCATCTGAAGTTTGTTCATTTGTTCATAGTTTGTGAGCTCATAGAGAAGCCTCTTGGTGAAAAAAGAGGTTCGAGAGAGACTTAAGACAAGTTAAGACTTGAGGTGAAACTTGTAGAAAGTGTATACAAGGTTGAGCTAAGGAAAGAAGCTCGACAACTATTCTACTTAAATACAAAGTAACTACTACTGGACAACTCATGTGTGTAGCAAGTAAGTAGTATGGAGTCTGAATGTAAAGTATGAAAAATGTATGTATAAAGCATGTATGAAAAGTGAAACAAGTAGAACATGCATGCAATGCATGTTATAAGTATGTAAGTAATAAAGGACATGTGTATCATGCATGTATGAATAAAGCGAGGACATGCATGAAACGCATGTAAATAGTAAGAGACATGCGAGAATGTTGAGAGGAAAATGTAAAACATGAATATCGAATAAAGAAAATAAGAAAACATGAGTGTTCTTTCATGTTTAGAAATTGAGAAAGAAAGGAATAAAGACGGAGTCTTCAGGAAATAAGAAATGGAGGAATAAGGAAGAGAATAATTGTAACACGCCACTTGCATCATTTTTGTATATTCATTTGGTTATATTGTGTGGTTCAAAGCACATTAACTAAATAACTCATTACTGTCTAACCCATGCTTTTCATTACCTCTGTAATATCTATGCTTTCGTATATCTTTCCGATCGTATCCGACTGTTTTCCGAACTTCTTTTCCTTTTATTTCGAACTTCGTTCCCTTCCGGTCAGAAGAAACCCTGGGCTAACAAGCTCGGAAAGGACGGAAAGCTATCCCAGGACGAAAGGGACCCCTGCAAGAAGAACAATCTCTGTATGTTCTGTGGTGGGAAGCATTCGACGGATGACTGTAACAAGCGGAAGGTGGCGAATGAAGCTCGCGGCCGAGCCGCAAACATGGAAAACACCTCGTCTGGTAGTACTTCCGTGACTGGCACTGCTTCCACGCAGTCCCCAAAATAGTCAGCGACTCTGATGCCTCGGCACGAGGTCGGAGTTGCGTTGACTGGGATCGTGCCAATCAGGAGGTTACTCTCAACGCCGCCGCTCTTTCCATTAAATCCTTAGTCATTCCACTTTCTATTCCCTCATATACTAAACCCGAACTTTCCATTTCGTTTCCGTCACTTTTGGATTCTGGTTCCTCAGATTGTTTTATCGACTCTACTTACGTTTCCGAACATTCCCTACCTACCCTTTCCATTCCTCCCATTTGTCTATGCTTACTTGATGGTTCCATACCCTGCACCCTGAATAAAGTATGCCGTCTTTCCGTTTACTTTCCGAAGGGGGAACGAATTCCTCTTGACTTCTACGTCACTAATCTCGACTCAATTTGTAAGGGAGTCCTCGGATATAGTTTCCTTTCCCGCTACAACCCGTCGGTTGACTGGGTAAAAGGAAACATCGAATTCTGTGACCCCGAACCGGTTGCTGTCACCCCGAGCTCTGAACCCTGTGTGTCGCCCCCTGAGGCTGACCCGGGTTCTCCGGTTTCCACACCACTTCCGGCTTCAACGCCACCCATTCGTTCTAAATCATCATGGCCGTACGAACCCATCTATTCCTATCCTTCCGTCTCGCAAATGGCATCTTCAGTTGACGACACCCGCATTAGCATCATCGGAGCAGCAGCTTTCCTTCGCTGTTGCAAACAGGATCAGCTTGAACCAATGGCGCTCCGGTTAACTTCGGATGCTGAGGTTCATGCGAAAGCCTCAAATTCGGAAACCCCATCTTCTCCAAAGGCTCCCGAATATTTAGCTGACTATTCCGATGTGTTTGATGAAAGACTTTCAGATAAACTGGCTCCGCATTGCCCCTACGACCTCAAGATTGATCTCGTCGAGGGTGCGGCTCCGCCGATTGCCCAGATTTATCCGGTATCCGACAGGGAATTAGGAGAATTACGAAAATTTATCGACAAACATCTGACTATAGGTTTTATTAAACCTTCATCCTCGCCCTTCGCGGCTCCGGTCCTCTTTGTGAAGAAGAAAAACGGAGAGCTTTGGCTTTGCGTTGACTTCTGTGGTCTCAATGCCATCACGAAGAAGGATAGGTATCCGCTTCTGCTTATTTCCGAGCTTTTAGACACTCCCCGGCACGCGAAAATCTATACCAAGTTGGATCTCCGTCACGCTTACCACTTGGTCCGCATCGCCGAGGGGGATGAATGGAAAACCGCTTTCCGGACCCGCTACGGATCCTTCGAATGGAAAGTGATGCCTTTTGGTCTTAGCAATGCTCCCGCTGCCTTTCAGCGATTTATCAACGACATCCTCAAGGATCTCCTTGACGTCACTGTCATTGTTTATCTCGACAATGTCCTGATCTATTCCGACAATGAGGAGGACCATCAGAAGCATGTTCGCGAAGTATTCCGTCGGCTCCGAGAGCACAGACTCTTCATCAATCCCGAAAAATGCTTCTTTTCTGTTGATACCGTGGAGTATCTAGGTTACATTCTCTCCCCTGAAGGGTTAACGATGGATCCTTCCCAAATCCGAACTATCCTGGAATGGCCTGTTCCTTGGAAGGTCCGGGATATACAATCTTTCCTAGGCTTCTGTAATTTTTACAGACGCTTCATCTTCAATTATTCGGATATCGTCGTACCCCTAACCCGTCTCACCCGAAAAGCTATCCAGTGGAAATGGACGCAGGCATGCCAGGAATCTTTTGATTACCTTAAGCACGCTTTTACTTCCGCTCCGATCCTTGGTCATTGGGTTCCGAACCAAAAAATCGTCGTTGAAACCGATGCTTCTGACTACGCTATCGCCGCAATCCTCTCTCTCCAGTACGATTCCGGAGAGATTCATCCCATCGCATTCCATTCACGCACCTTACAATCCGCTGAACTCAATTACGATGTTCACGACAAGGAATTGCTTGCCATTTTTGAAGCTTTCCGAATCTGGCGACACTACTTGGAAGGCTCCGGATCCCCTATCGATGTCGTTACCAATCACAAGAATTTGGAATATTTTTCAACCACCAAAATTCTAACACGACGACAAGTCTGATGGTCCGAGTATCTTTCCGCCTTCAATCTCATTATCCGGTTCCGACCGGGTAAATTAGGTGCAAAACCTGACTCACTCACTAGACGATGGGACGTCTACCCAAAAGAGGGGGATAACGACTACGCCAAGGTTAATCCGCAGAATTTCCGCCCAGTCTTCACCCAAGAACAACTTTTCGAATCGCTCTGAGCCTCTTTCCTCGAAGGACCCGCACTCCGTGCATCCATTATCATGGATATCGAGAAACTCCATTCCACAATCCGAGAATCCTATGCTTCCGATCCGGAATCACAAGCCGGTCTCAAATTAGCTAAGGATTCCTCATCATCCCGATGGAAGCTCGATGAATCCGGGTTATTACGCTTGGACGATAGGATATTCGTTCCTGGTGCTTCTGACCTTAGACTTCAAGTTTTGCGACAACACCACGACCATTGTCTAGCAGGACATTTCGGACAAAACCGGACACTTGACCTTATCCGACGCCACTATACCTGGCCAAAGGTCCGAGAATTCGTTCAGGATTATGTCACTTCCTGCACAGTTTGTGGTCGCAACAAGCCTCGTCGACATCGTCCTTATGGTCTCCTAAAGCCACTTCCTGTACCGGTCCATCTGTGGGACTCGATTTCCATGGATTTTATCGAACAACTACCGGATTCCAATGGATACACAGCAATCCTGGTAATTGTGGACCGCGCATGCAAACAAGGAATCTTCATTCCGACTCACAATACCATTACATCGGAACAACTCGCGGAATTATTAGTTCTTCATGTTTTTTCTAAGCATGGTGTTCCTAACCATGTCACTTCCGACCGCAGTTCCGAATTCGTTTCCCATTTTTTCCGATCCTTAGGAAAAGCTTTGAATATGGAACTTCACTTCACTTCGGGTTATCACCCGGAAGCCGACGGACAAACTGAGCGCACCAATCAGACACTCGAGCAGTACATCCGGATCTATTGTTCTTACCAACAGGATAATTGGTCTTCCCTACTTCCCATCACTGAGTTCACTTACAACAACGCTCCGAACGCTTCCACCGGAATCACACCCTTCTTCGCAAATAAAGGGTTTCACCCAAACTTAACGGTTCATCCCGACTACAATCTCGCTTCCGAGCGCGCCCGACATTTTGTTGTCAATCTCGAGGAACTGCATGATTTCCTTCGGGATGAGATTTGAGAAGCTCAGAAACGTTACAAGGTACAGGCTGACAAACGCCACCTGGATTTACCAGAAATCCCTATTGGTTCCGAGGTTTTTGTGTCTGCCAAACACATAAAAACTACAAGACCCACTCCGAAGTTCTCCGAGAAATTCCTTGGTCCATTCAAAGTTATCTCTCGTCCGAGCTCTCTTTCTTATGGCATAAAGCTCCCTGACTATCTCCGTGGGATCCACCCTGTTTTCCATGTGTCCCAACTAGAACCCGCTGTTCCGAACACGATTCCGAATCGTATCCCAGATCCGCCCGCTCCGGTCGAGATTGAAGGTGAACTTGAATATGAAATCACCGAAATATTAGACTCGAAAATCGATCGGCGCCGTCGGAAATGTCCTCTACTATATTTGGTACAATGGTCTGGTTATGAAGGCACCGACGAAGAATTTTCCTGGCTTCCCGCAGATGAGCTGACAGCTGAAGAAGCTATAGACGAATACCATCAGAAAAATCCAAACAAACCCGGTCCTCTTCCAATTTCATCCTAATCCTTATCGTTCCGACGTTTACTGTCCCTTCCAGCGCTCTTCACTAATTTCAAATTTATTCTATTTTTTTCTCATTTTTTCCTTTTACTCCGATCGCATCTTAATTTCACTCGAAATTTGTTCCAAGAAAGTTTTTTTGCCCATCCGGGTCCGGTCGAGTATCCATTACAAAAAATCTATATACAAGTGTTCTTGTCCATCGCGTTCGGCGCGCAACCGTCCCTTTCCTCAATCTTCCTCTACCACTGCCTTTGATCTCGGCTTCTTCCCCTTTCCTTTCTTCTTCGGCTTCCCGAGCGAATCCGGCATGTCCAGCAACCTTGCCTCCATTCCCGTCCACTCCTCATCCTCCATTTTGGGAAGCAGAATATCCGAGGATTCCGCGATCGCTTCTAGAACATTCCCCATATGGATGAGGCGACGGAGTTGGGCCAACTGTATGGCACAAAGGGTTGAGACGTCGGGAAGGACGGCCTTCCGACTGGTGAAACTACAACCCACGCGTGATGCCGCGCAGGACTTGCAAGCACGTTTCCCGTCGCCTTGGGACGTGCACTCCAAACCAAGCTGGGTACACTGGGAACACCGCTATACAATCAAGGTCAAAATCCGAAGGTAAAGAAAAACAGAAAAACAAACGTACCTCGGCATATGCCTCTCCCTTCTCCACCTCAACCTCTTCCTCACTCTCCGAGTCTTCATCCCCAGATCCCTCGTCCCTACGTCACCTCCGAGCCGCACGAGGACTACTTGGTCTGGAATTCGCTTTTCTCTTCCCTTTCGCCTTCTCCGACGGGCCCGCATCGGAATGCTCCATTTCCACCTCTGGACCCCGATGCATCCATTCCTTCTCCTTCCTTGCCCATTCCTCTAGCTGTTTCCTCTCCTCAGCCTCCAATTCCTCCTTCTTCACCTTTTCCGCGTCTTTCCGCTGCTCCAACCACAGCTCCATCAACTCCTCCGCAGCCTCATATTCCTCCATCAGAGCTTCATGTGCTTGTCGAGCTAAAGCCGATTCCGTTAGCATCCATGGAAAACCCAATTCAAAACAGGTCACACACCATTTTTATTTTCCTGACGGATCCGATGCTTTTCCGTCACCCTCATACTATCATCGATCACTTGCTCCACCAAAGGTTCGGGTTGCACAGGAGCTGGAGGTTTCGCGTTGGACGTTGTCCATTCGGTCATATACTCCGTCAGGAGCTTGGAAACGTCAAGGGGAACGTAGGAAGTGGTGGGAGACATTGATAACGGTGAAGTTGGTTTTGCTATGCTTCCGAGGACTCCTCCCTTTTATACGTTTTCAAAATATGCGCACGGACCATCCTTATTGTTTCCTGTTCATTTCGTTACCAATTACTTAATTTAGAAACCATTCACAATCCCGATCGTTTCCATTCGTTTCCGATTCCATTGTTCATTTTCCGGGGTCCACCACTTTTCTATTTTTTTTTCTATTGTCTTTTCAACTTCATTCCGACGGATTACTATTCGTTTCCATGCCTCTCGAGGGCTCGAGGCCTAAGAGGGGGATACTGTAATATCTATGCTTTCGTATATCTTTCCGATCGTATCCGACTCTTTTCCGAACTTCTTTTCCTTTTATTTCGAACTTCATTCCCTTCCATCCTGAACACTTTCCGATCATTCATTTCCGATTTCATATCCGAGCTCCACTATTAATCTCCACACACGGATCCCATCTGGGAACTCGTGATTCATTTCAGATAACTACCAGATAGCTCGTATCTAATCTCCAAAGCTACTCCACTTCATCTCCAATCCGTTCCACTTTGTTTCCACTTTGTTCCGCAGTACTCCATCCATCTCCAATAGCACCATGTGCTTTTCCTTTATTTCCGAACCATTCCTATCTTACTCCTATTCATTCCGATAGTTTCCGAAGTAGTACTTAAGCTAGCAACTTTGTAGTAGATAGCTTAAGTCTAAAATCGAATTAGCTGGTCTCTTAACTTCATTCAACTTCAGACAACAAAGTACCATCCTAACGGATTCCATTCCGTGTCTTCCCTATACTTCATTCTCAGAGACTACCGGTTCCGCCCGGGTCCATCTTCATCCTTTCCTAAAAACTCCAATAAGACTTCCGCTCGGGTCCGACGTGTTTCCTAACGCTAGGATCCGCCCGGACTTAACAACCTCCCACTAATCGATGAGTCATAATAACACCATGTCAATGAAATCAACATCAACATTAATAATAGTAATGACACTGACACTAACATTAATACAACATCAATATCAAAACCAACACTGACCTCTACTAACATGTCTATAATCATAAATCTACCAGCCAACTCCGTCCAAACCCAATCATATCAAAAACCCTCCTTCTCTCATGATCATTTTCTCTCTGAACCCCATGTAATGAAACTTCATCCATCATCCTTGTTCAACTTGAGTGTAAAGTGACAAAGAAAGATAGATTATTCAGGTGGGAGGGGGGGAATTAGAGTCATGAGGGGTGGGAGGGGAAATTTTAATGAGAAAAGTGGTGTATCAAAATGGGTAGAGAAAGAGAGAAAGGGGGGGGGAAGGGTGGATTGGTAAATAGGAGCAAGGGGGATGTGTTGTATATATATTTAGGTTGACATCAAGACATTGTCTGGTCTTCATTTGTAGTTACTACTATATTGTGCACATACAGCAGATGTCCACCCGTGAAAAAAGACCTTTTTCTGTTTGCTTCATCCTTTCTCGAATGTGAGCATATTATTGGCTGGTAATCTAGGTGTCAGATGATAGCAACTTGCAGTTTCACTGGGACCTTGCATACCATGTCAGTAACAAGAATGTTTCTCCTGAGCACAGAATAAACTGGGGATGTGATCATTGTCAAGAGGGGCCTTCAAAACAGTTATAGAGTAAAGTTGACATGTTACTTCACGGTAATGTACACTGCATTTTATCTTATCACTGGTTACATAATCTCAGATATACTATAAAAGGCAGGTGTGGGGAGGGGAGGTGTGTGGGTGTGCTGGGTGGTGAAAAAAATTTGATCCTATATATAAATTTTCTATTCCCCATCCCCCTTGGATAGGAATGTAAATTTTGTCTTTCTTTGAGTTAAGTACTGATTGCAGTAGTGATTTAGAATATAGTACTTCACATACCGTTTTTTCAACTTTTTACATTATTTTTTTGATCTTTTCGCACTTTTTGATTCAGTCAATTTGAACAAGGAAAGTGGTGAAAGTATTAAAAGTGAATGAATAGAGAGAATGGGAGAGAAGGTTGAGGGAGGGATTGGTGGATGGATAGATGGGAATGTAATTTTTTTAATTTGTTTGGTATTTATAATTAGTAGGGAAAAGAGCTTAGCAAGTTATCTTCTTGTGAAATATCTCAAATGACACAATCAAATGTTCACATTCAACAGGACCAGTTTAACAAGAAGAGTATGTATCTTCAAATTAGCTATGATATGTAGTCAAATTATTCTCCATCTTGAAACTGAATTTGAGACCATTTCTCTCCATATACACAGTGATCAAATGAAAGTTTGGTTAATCCTTGTTGAGAAATGATTGCAATGTAATGAGGGCAAAGCAAAGTTGGCCAATACTCTGGCCTGATCCAAATGATTCCATTTTCAATACCAGGGAATCGGATCCATCCATCTTTGTCAAGAAACCAGTTGTCAGCTATGAATTATAGTAAGCATAAAGTGAGATTTAAAATGTTTAAAATTGAAACCAAACTTACACACTGACTCTGTTCTTCCAAGTGTACAAACAGTTGGGGGATGGATATGGTGAGTCAGAACTGGGTTCTGGGCATCCCAGATCCTCAATTTTGCATCATATGAGCCAGATACAATCTTGGAGCCATCAGGAGAGAATGTCACTACATTGACTGCACCTTCATGTCCCAGCAGAGGCTGGCCAATGGCAACCCCAGTGTTTGCATCCCAAATCCTGACTGTCTTGTCATATGAGCCTGACACAATCTTGGTACCATCAGGAGAGAATGCCACTGAGCATACAATGTCTCCATGTCCCTGCAGAGGCTGGCCAATGACCGCCCCAGTTTTGACATCCCATATCCTCACTGTTTGATCATCTGAGCCAGAGACAATCCTGGCACCATCAGGAGAGAATGCAACTGACCACACTGTGCCTCCATGTCCTTGTAGAGGTTGGCCAATGGCAGCCCAAGTGTCTGTATCCCAGATCCTTACTATTCCATCCCATGAGCTGGACAGAATCTTGGCACCATCAGGGAAGAATGCCACTGGCAATACTCTGTCTCCATGTCCCTGAGGACGCTGGCCTATGGCAGCCCCAGTGTTTGCATCCCAGATCCTCACTGTTTGATCATCTGAGCCAGACACAATCTTGGTACCATCATGAGAGAATGCTACTGAGAATACAGCACTTCTATGTCCTGGCAGAGGGTGGCCAATGATAGCCCCAGTGTGTGCATCCCAGATCCTCACTGTTTTATCATCTGAGCCAGACACAATCTTGGCACCATCAGGAGAGAATGCCACTGACTCTACTTTGCCTCCATGTCCCTGCAGAGGCTGGCAAATGGCAATGCCAGTGTTTCCATCCCAGATCCTTACTATTCCATCCTCTGAGCCAGACACAATCTTGGC
Organism: Tetrapyrgos nigripes; assembly: GCA_013368315.1. NCBI lineage: Eukaryota > Fungi > Basidiomycota > Agaricomycetes > Agaricales > Campanellaceae > Tetrapyrgos > Tetrapyrgos nigripes. Next base: position 180,544 of record JAACJM010000135.1, read on the forward strand.
ACTATCAGGAGAGAATGCCACTGGCCATACACTGCCTCTGTATTGCTGCAAAGGCTGGCCAATGGCAGTCCCAGTGTTTGCATCCCATATCCTTGCTGTTTGGTCATTTGAACTCGACACAATCTTGGCACCATCAGGAGAGAATGCCACTGACCGTACTCTGCCTTCATGTCCTTGCAGAGGCTGGCCAATGGCAGCCCCAGTGTTTGCATCCCAGATCCTTACCATTCCATCCTCTGAACCAGACACAATCTTGACACCATCAGGGGAGAATGCCACTGGCCATACTTTGCCTCCATGTCGCTGCAGAGGCTGGCCAATGGCAGCCATAGTGTTTGAATCCCAGATCCTTACTTTCTGATCTGATGAGCCAGACACAATCTTGGCACCATCAGGAGAGAATGCCACTGATCTCACCCAGCCGCTATGTCCCTGCAGAGGCTGACCAATGGTAGCTCCAGTGTCTGCATCCCAGATTCTTACTATTCCATCCTCTGAGCCAGACACAATCTTGGAACCATCAGGAGAGAATGCCACTGGAGATACTCTGCCTTTGTATTGCTGCAGAGGCTGGCCAATGGCAGCCCCAGTGTTTGCATCCCAGATCCTCGCTGTTTCATCAGATGAGCAAGACACAATCTTGGTACCATCAGGAGAGAATGCCACTGATCTCACACAGCCTCTATGTCCCTGAAGCGGCTGGTCAATGGCAGTCCCACTGTTTGCATCCCAGATCCTCACTGTTCGATCATCTGAGCCTGACACAATCTTGGCACCATCAGGAGAGAATGCCACTGATAATACTCTGCCTCTATGTCCCTGCAGAGGCTGGCCAATAGCAGCACCAGAATTTGCATCCCAGATCCTTACTTTTCCATTCTCTGAGCCAGACACAATCTTGGCACCATCAGGAGAGAATGCCACTGACCGTACTCTGCCTCCATGTTGCTTCAGAGGCTGGCCAATGGCAGCCCCAGTGTTTGCATCCCAGATCCTGACTGTCTTGTCATATGAGCAGGACACAATCTTGGCACCATCAGGAGAGAATGCCACTGACCATACAATGTCTCTATGTCCCTGCAGCGGCTGGCCAATGGTAGCCCCAGTTTTTGCATCCCAGATCTTCACCGTTTTATCATATGAGCCAGACACAATCTTGGCACCATCAGGAGAGAATGCCACTGACAGTACTGTGCCTCCATGTCCCTGCAGAGGCTGGCCAATGACAACACCAGTGTTTGCATCCCAGATCCTTACTTTTCCATCCTCCGAAGCAGACACACTCTTGGCACCATCAGGAGAGAATGCCACTGACCATACTATGCCTCCATGTTCCTGCAGAGGCTGGCAAATGGCAGCCCCAGTGTTTGCATCCCAGATCCTCACTTTTTCATCATTTGAGCCTGAGACAATATTGGCACCATCAGGAGAGAATGCCACTGACCATACTCTGCTTCCATGTCCCCACAGAGGCTGGCCAATGGCTGCCCCAGTGTTTGAATCCCAAATCCTCACTGTTGCATCATCTGAGCCAGACACAATCTTGGCACCATCAGGAGAGAATGCCACTGACCATACTGTGCCTCCGTGTCCCTGCAGAGGCTGGCAAATGGCAGCCCCAGTATTCACATCCCAGATCCTTACAATTCCATCCTCTGAGCCAGACACAATCTTGGCACCATCAGAAGAGAATGCCACTGACCATATAATGCCTCCACGTCCCCCAATGTCAGGTGCAGTGTTTGCATTCCAGATCCTCACTATTCCATCCTCTGAGCCAGACACAATCTTGGCACCATCAGGAGAGAATGTCACTGACAATACTCCGCCTCCATGTTCCTGCAGAGGCTGGCCAATGGCAGTCTCAGTCCATACATCCCAGATCCTTACTGTTTCATCTGATGAGCCAGACACAATCTTGTTACCATCAGGAGAGAATGCCACTGCATTCACTTGATCATCATGTCCATACAGAGAGTGAATGACAGCACCAATGTTTGCATCCCAGATCCTTACTATTCCATCCTTTGAGCCAGACACAATCTTGGTACCATCAGGAGAGAATGCTACTGAGAATACAGCACTTCTATGTCCCGGCAGAGGCTGGCCAATGATAGCACCAGTGTGTGCATCCCAGATCCTCACTGTTTCATCATCTGAGCCAGACACAATCTTGGTACCATCAGGAGAGAATGCTACTGAGAATACAGCACTTCTATGTCCCAGCAGAGGCTGGCCAATGATAGCCCCAGTGTGTGCATCCCAGATCCTCACTGTTTCATCATCTGAGCCAGACACAATCTTGGCACCATCAGGAGAGAATGCCACTGACCATACAATGTCTCTATGTCCCTGCAGAGGCTGGCCAATGGCAGCCCCACTGTTTGCATCCCAGATCCTCACTGTATGATCATCTGAGCCAGACACAATCTTGGCATCATCATGAGAGAATGCCACAGACCATACTATGCCTCCATGTCCCTGCAGAGGCTGGCCAATGGCAGCCCCACTGTTTGCATCCCAGATCCTCACCGTATGATCATCTGAGCCAGACACAATCTTGGTACCATCAGTAGAGAATGCCACTGCATTTACTTCATCTTCATGTCCCTGCAGAGGCTGGCCAATGGCAGCCCCAGTGTGTGCGTCCCAGATCCTCACTGTTTCATCTGATGAGCCAGACACAATCTCATCACAATTAGAAGAGAATGCCACTGATGTGACCTGGTCTTCATGCTGCTGCAGGTGCTGCCCAATTGCAACTGCAGTATTTGCCTCCCAGATTCTTACTGTTTCATCACCTGAGCCAGACACAATCTTGGTACCATCAGGAGAGAATGCTACTGAGGATACAGCACCTCTATGTCCCTGCAGAGGCTGGCCAATGAAAGCCCCAGTGTGTGCATCCCAGATCCTCACTGTTTGATCATCCGAGCCAGACACAATCTTGGCACCATCAGGAGAGAATGCCACTGCATTTACTTTTCCTTCATGTCCCTGCCAAGGCTGGCCAATAGCAGCCACAGTATTCACATCCCAGATCCTCACTGTTTCATCATCTGAGGCAGAAACAATCTTGTTACCATCAGGAGAGAATGCCACTTCATTTACTTCATCATCATGTCCATCCAGATAGCCAATGACAGCCCCAGTGTTTGCATCCCAGATCCTTACTATTCCATCCTTTGAGCCAGACACAATCTTGGCACCATCAGGTGAAATATTAATACATAGCACATTGGATGGTATTTCCCAATTTCTTACACTTTGATCAGGAGTGAGATCAGGATTGTACACTAACCATGTTCTATCATAGCCTCTACCTCTGCCTTCACCATAGCTTCTATCTCCACCTCTGCCATGGCCTCTGCCTCTACCATGACCTCTGCCTCCAGGTCGCTGAACAGGCTGGCCAATGGCAGCCCCAGTACTTGCATCCCAGACTCTCACTGTTTTATCATATGAGCCAGAAACAATCTTGGTACCATCAGGAGAGAATGCTACTGATTGGACCTGGCTCTCATGTCCCTGCAGAGGCTGGCCAATAGCAGCCCCAGTGTTTGCATCCCAGATCCTCACTGTTTTGTCTGATGAGCCAGACACAATCTTGGCACTGTCAGGAGAGAATACCACAGACAATACTTTCCCTGCATGTCCCTGCAGAGGCTGGCCAATGGCAGCCCCAGTATTTGCATCCCAGATCCTTATTATTCCATCCTCTGAGCCAGACACAATCCTGGTACCCTTAGGAGAAATACTAATACATCGCACACTGGATGGTGTTTTCCAATACCCTAGACTTTGATTTGCCACAACTTCACTCTTTACATTCACAATTCCTTTTAGGCTAGATGCAATTTTGGGGAAAAAGGGAATAATGCTCAGATACATATGAGGTGTCATTTCATTAACAGCACTCAGACTGAATACTGAAGCCATGTTCCTAATTTCTTTGATTGTGTGTTGTATATGATCCATTTCTCTCCCTTGGCAGATCTGTGGTATGTGAAGAAAAGTCACAACTAAATTGCATATTCATGTGCAGAGACATAACTATTACTTACCCTCCAAACTGAATCAAGAGCCCTGACACACTCAGATAGCCTTCCTAGGATACTCATTGCCTCAATCCAGAATAAGATTCTTCTCTTCACAAAATTTTCCATCTTTTCTACTATTTCTCCACTCAATTCCCCTTTGATCAAGTGATAAACCCAGAACTGGCATGAATATTGAAGTGTTTCTCCCAGATTCTGTTTTATCTTCATTTGAATATCTGGTACATTATCATCACGCAAAAATGATGAAGGCAGGTTGCAGATGTTAAATTTGAGCTGGGACTGCATTACATCAAAACATTGTTGTGCAAGGAAGCTGTGGTGACTGATCAGATTGCAATGAAGGTTCTTTGCTCTTGTCTCTGAAGTCATATAGTCTGCAAATGAAGCATGAAATGTATAGATGGCTTGATCATCCTCATTGATATACAAAATTGACTGAAGCTCTGTTATTGTAGCTTCTACATTTCCCAGGCCAAGGTCCAGCAGGTCTGAGATGCTTTGGCATGATACAGGTGTAGCAGTTGTGATCACAGTGTGGATAACTTTCAAACTCTGCTCCTGCTCTTCAGGGGATAGCTCTGAAGATGAAAGCACTTCCCCAAGGATTTGACCATAAAGATCATCCAGAACTTGAGTCTGTATTTTGTCTGGTGTGCGTTTCAAGTCAAGAATGTTGGCCAAACGCGCTTGAGCTCGTTGCCGACCTCCAGTGATATATTTGATAATAGTAGCAGCGTAGATGAACAATACATCAGAACTCTCCACAAGTCTTTCCATTTTGTCTTGAGAGATAGACATTGCTTTCAAGCCCTGTTGAAGAAAATTTGATATATCATTTTTCACAATACTTCTCTGTACATTGTGCAAATAGAAATGTTGGAGAGTTTGCCTTTCTTGTTGCATTTCATCAACATCAAAATAATCTTTGATATGCTGCTCTGGACGACTAGTCAGAAAGAATTTCAGGCCTGGAATTTCCAGGTCTCTGATGGCTGGAATAAGATTTTTCAGCAATTGAGTAATATTCTCACATTCATCCAAGGCATCAATTACTATCACTGGGATGTAAGGTGAGGGAGCTCTTTTCCACAAATTCATAAGAACTTTTTTGACTTGACTATCTGGTTCTTTGAGAGCAATATCTGGATCCATTTTGATGGCCTCTCTAATTCCTGCTGCGAAGTCTTTTGAGTATTGACCCAGCTGATATGCAATTGTTGGGATCACATTGTGATACTCTTTACATTCCTGAATTTGACGAGAGCAGAAAAATGCACCAGCTAGCAAGCCTTGTTCCTCCAGCTTGAGGCATACAGATTTGGCAATGGTACTTTTCCCTGTACCTGCCATACCACACATCCAGTAGCCTGCTGGAGCATCTGGTGTAGTATCTTCAGCCCAGCTTATGATACTTTGCAATATTTCTGTTCGAGTGCCTTCAATACAGGTACTTCTTGCGCCAACATCATGGAATGCTTTTTTGGCTGGATTAAGCCTGTTAATGATGTCTGCATCGAATTGAGTGATCAGTAAATTCACTTGCAGCATTATACCTTACCTTGCTCTCCAAAATAGTTATGTGTGTTTTGCTGATCTCCTTGTACAAAATTGATGTTAGTGTTGTTCATAGACAAATTATGAGCATCTTGGAATATGCTACAAATTCAAATTTGAGGTTGAGTCAGCTACTATGATGTTGCTCTCGATTATATTGACAAACCTGACATCAGCCAGTCTGGGCTGTGAAAAAGGATTGTTCATGCTGCTAGAAAGTTTAATTCACTATATTTCTAGACGCAAAGGGAAATCATACATGGGATTCATGCTGCTTTTAACAATTTCTGCTGGATCCACGACACCTCTATTTTACATTATCAGTAAAGCTGGGAAGGTGTAGACTCCAAGAGTACATACCTGGGCTCAGTCTGGTGACTGCTCTGACCAAAAATCTCTGAGTGTTCTGCATGAGGTATTCCTAGAGCTGCTTAGAATCACTAAATGGCTCTTTTATGATATTGAAGTATTTAACACTAACCTTGCTTCTGCCCCCTTTCAGCTATTGCTGTCTGGATTAGATTAGCACTGCTTTCTCATTATCAGTATACTTGTGAAACTACAGATACTGAAAAATTCTCACCTGGATTCATTCTGGGGAAAATTACCTTGCTTGATCAAAGGCTGCTCTGCTGGAATCTCTTGTCTGACAGTCAATTTCAGATTTTGAGCCAGACTGAGTAACCTTTCCAATGCAATACTATCTCCAGGATAAGATTTCCCCTTAATAATAGGAATCTTGCTACCCTGATACTGATAAACTGCTGCAGGCTCATAAATTTGACTATTCTTGGTTTGCGTGATCCTTGATTTCTGAGTCCCTTTGAAACCTTTTCGAGGTTGAGGAATCTTGGAAGCTGGATGACCTCTTTGCTTTGGTGGGCAAGTCAAAGACTTGAGTCCGCCTAGTGCAGATCTCTGTGATTGAGCAGGATGAACATTTGTTGCTTGTGGCTGAATCACTTGATTTTCTGTCCCACTGTTTCTTGACGAATTTCCAGGTATCTTTTTGGTTGCTCCTCGAGCCTGGATTCTATGAAGTTGACTACCACCATTTTCCCTGTACTGAGACATTATCTGTAGACCATTACCAAAATCCAAACAACCATAAGATACATAAACAGTCAATGTCTGAGATGACTTACTGTCACCTGATTCCTTCAATTCAGTGAAAGATTTCGTGGGCCTACTGTGATGTGTCTGCGTAGGATGAAATTGTTTGCCTCATGTTATTACTAGTTATAGCAGGGCACTTTACTTACCTGGTGAAAGCGCAAGAAGACCAAAGGAAAGTGTCTCGTTCACGTGAAGCCGCTTTGATTGGTTTGCGCGAGATGTAAACTTTTGCTTCATGCCACTGTTAGTGGCATGCTTCTCCGAAATGATAAGGTTTGATACCTACCTGTTGAGAGCACAAGAAGAAGGCCAAAGGAAAGTGTCCCGTTCACCTGAAGCCGCTTTGATTGGTTTGCGCGAGATGTAAACTTTTGCCTCGTGTCACTGTAGTGCCATGCTTCTGCTAAATGATAAGCTTTGATACCTATACTGGGGAAAGGGGCCACTGCTTTGCATGGCAAATTATGAGGCCTCTTTCACTCAATAAAGTCTACTAATATCACAATATTCTTGCATTAAGTATGTAATTGCTACTGTCAGAGTATTATCAGAAAAATAAGTATGGTATTAAGCATAACAGTGGATGAAGAGCAGTGAACACTGATTGCAGTTTAAACAGACTGCACTTATCTGTGCACAATCATTATGTGGTAATATTTTTCGAGACACATTTTGGCTTCCCTCAGGTATATAGTCTACAATTACCCACTGGCAACCAACCGGAGGGAACGTTGGTAAAACTGGGTCTGGCTCCAGCAACATGCATACGAGATGGGGAGAAGGAGGGCAAAGCGAAGAGAGAGAGTCAATGCTCAACTATTGACTACAGTCTGGACTATATATTTTGGGTTTAGCGCCAGCTAATAGGGGTGGGACTCAGAGTTTGAAACCATGAAAACAATTTCTAAGGTAAATTAAATGGACGATGGAGAGGCAAGAATTATGAGGGCGTCGAGGCTGAGGAAATAGGGCGGTGAGTGCAGGCAAAGAGCGGATAGTATGACTATACTTCCGGAGAGAAAGCCGTGGATGCACCGTATATCCCATGAAGCACGACGCTGGCATGACGTCGTGGTTGTCGACGTCATTAGGTCCAGACCGCAATATAAATATGCAGGCGTGGGAAGATTGCAAAAGTCGACCTAAGTTAACTCCGCCTTTAAGAGGCCTCGTAACTCAGAAAAGTTGAGATTAGTATGAGGATGGAGCTGATGGGTGAGTCACGACTCACCAGCATCGTTGACAGCAGCATTGACTTAACACATTTTTTGTTCTTCTATCTTCTCAGGTAAGTAGATATACCCCCTTTGTTCTCGTTTTCACTCAAGTGCTCTCGGCAGAGCGTACATTAAACTATGAGTCGCGCCACATCGATACTTATGTTTTCTTCAATCATGTTTCGATGCCAACTATTCACTGCTGTTGAGTTGCAGCACAGTTCGATGAATCTGATCCTATTATCCATTGGCACTTCTCACAGAAAAGTGGTGTTCAAACGTGGTTCCGCTTCAAATACACGCGCGGCTGTTGTGATACTCACCTAGAGTCGATGATAGTAGTACATAAATCTACTGGTACGTACTGCTCTACCGACCTTCTCTCCAAGTTTCCCTCTCTGTCTTTCCTACCCTCCACCTTTCACCGTCGTCGTTATCGTCTTTGCGTCAATATTATTCATCCTATGTCTCGTCGTACCTCGGAGAGGAAGAATCGAAATCCAAAGGAAGTTCAGCGGGAATAAGAGCGCTTGCTCAAGCAGAAGCACGAGTACGAGGAGACGTAGATGTCGAAGCTAGAGTCGGAGCAAATGCGGTGCAATTACAAAGACCTGCCAATGGGATTATAGACCATTCTGGGTCTATGTCTGCCATAAAATAACGCCAGTGAGGTTGTCCATTAGATTCTACTATAGTTCTGGCTTCATCGTCATTGTAGGGAAGGATTGTTCCAGTCGTTCCGACTGAGAGATTGGGCTTGTGGGCAGACAACACCGTAGACATAGTTGAAAGGAGTGGATGATCCGAAGAACTCGAGAAGTAAAGAACGTGGATGGCGGTAGCGAACCGTCAGCGGGAATTTGGACGACTCGGAGCTTTTAAGGCATTGGGACAAGATGAAGGAAGACGCGGATGTCCGTCTTGCCCTATTTGGCAATCCGCGGCAAAATCCGACCTAAACGTCACTCTTAACGCCGCTTAAACGCCTCAAGAACAACTCGGCTCCAGCACTTAAATCTTCGGTTTAGAGCCTGCGATGAATGATGGAATGGTTTGCTGTTTATCAGAATGTGTACTAAATTAGGTGGAAGGACTTCGAAAATAGATAACAACTGCTGCAGAGGTCAAAGTTTAAGTAGTCTTCCGCTGCACTAATACTAGGTAACACCACAGACGCAAGGCTAAATTGTACATTGGCATGATCTCTTCAACGCCAGCAGGAAACTCACAACTTTACCCAAAATTTGCTAACCAGAATACACTTTCCACTTAAGAATGGTGTGACATGTATTCTCACATAGTCTCGTTAAACCGGACTGACGATACTCACTATACGTGTGTATGTAGTCTGGAACAATAATGAATAGCGCCGCACTCACAATTTATGAGGTATGTAGACGAAGACATACAGTCCAAATACCAGTCGCCCTAACTATAGGACCCCAGGAGTATAGACCTATACTCCTGAGGTCCTATAGTAGGAAAGATTCGTTACAGACATTTGTTTAATATGAACATTACACTCGACACACTCTAGTATATACATCTGCCTGCTAGTAACTACACTCGAGCGGGTCGTATTACTATTAGTGCCCCGACTTTTCCTTCGCGAATAGAGGTACGTGTATATTCGAAGCCAAAGCCGTGGAGGATTCTTGATTTCTCTATTCTTGGGAGATCGAGGAGAGGGAAGACAGGTAACGATAGGTTTTGGTTGACCCACACCAAAACACCCAAAAGTAAAGAGAAAGAGAACGAAGGTGAAAGGGTAAGCAAAAAGACTCTGAAGAAACTCACAAGGTCTCCCCAGTCGACCATCTAGTTCCTTTCATCCCATTCTTGCCTGTTGAAATATATACCTTCCATGTATAGTAACTATGATTCTATATGGAGTTATTATGAAACTTCTACATAGTTATAAGTATGGCTAGTCCTCCAGGACATTCTCCAGACATTACTCTTATCTCTTACTATGTAGTGATATCTCTGTAGATAGCAATATGGCCAATGGCAATATCCTCTTAGTCTCTATGTATGTCCATGGACAATGTAGTTATTAGTAATTACATGCTCTTTATCTAGTATAAAAGCTCTCTGTAAAGTCATAGTTACTACAGAACAATATCCACCCATACAACTACCGTTGTCAAGATGGATCACGTTGTCGAGGTCAACAGCAAGCTCATCACTGAGTAAGCTGTCAGACTCAATGTTGTGCAGTTGGTGGATTGATTTTTTTGCTTTATCTCCTTCATCTATATTGCCCAGTAAAATATATAACCAGGGTTCAGTTTAGAGTTGCATTAGGCACTCTTTGCTGGTTTAGTTATAGATCTAGATAAGTCACTTTATACCTGTAACAGTTATTTGTGGAACCCTTATGGATCTACAGATAGTTGTATGCAGAGTGACTGGCACGCTTTGCAGCCTCCACTTTAGTGTGGGACTGTTTTTCGCACTCAGGCAAAACTCCGTAGTCATTCAGATGAGCCAGAGGCATTTATAAAAGTCACCAATCTAGATTTATAGAAAAACAGTAGTTAGATAGTGCTTCCCTATATGCTTTAAGGCATCTCTACACCCATTAGGAAGTACTGTGCCACTACAGTCAATATGGCAGCTTCTAGAGTAATCATGTGCTCTCTGTCAAGAGTATGGTCTCTGACAGAGTGAAATTGATCAAGAAGCACTGATGAAGAAGTTAATATAGGATTCCATTATGTGCACGTACCAACGAACAGTTTTCTACTGGCATATAGTTGATTAATGCAAATGTATTATGTACATTCCTTGTCTTGGGCGTTTGCTCAGAAAGGAGAAGGAATATTGCGATCATCCTATACACTGTGGTTGTATTAGACCCTTCGATGTTCCTTGGTACTTGTGACCTATTGAATGGTCATCTTTACTGATTGATGCTTCATAGATCAACATGTCTTCCAACAATGCTAACAACAACTCTGAAAGCATCTTCAATGTTCCCATGCTCAATACCACCAATTATGAGCTATGGAACTATGCTATCACCTGCCTCCTTGAAGCCAAAGGGCTTAGCAGGATTGCTTCAGGTACCCAAAAGCGTTATGTGAAGGTAATGCACCTTCTTTTCCTGAAGGATTTGTACAAGTTTCCGATGAAGCCTTTAATGCTTTAACTGAATCTGAACAATCATCTTATAACCATACCATTGAAACCTTTACTGATCAATGGAATCAACATCAAATTTTGGTTAAAAAACGCAATTGGGAATTAGTTGAAACTTACAAGCTTCAAAGTACTTGGGATGACAAAGATGAACAGGCTTTGGGTTATATTTCCTCCTTTCTTCCAAATGATGTGGGTTTAGAGATGAGAGAGTTCACTAAAGAAGAAACAGATGAAAACTGTTGTGCCAAAGCTAAAGGAGATTATACCTCAAATATGCTTTGGAATAAGATAGACAAGAAGTACAGTTCTCCTGGCCTGACATCATGGTTCTTAGACTTCAAAGAGTTCATGTCTTGGACGCTTGATGAGAAGAAAGATCCTGCAAACCAGATTGCAACTCTGGGAGCAGTTCTCACACATCTGAAAGCCTATGGATTCACAGTCAATGATAAGTTTAGAGCTCTTTTCTTGATGGATCACATTCCACAATCCTGGGGAAACTATGCTCAATTCACACTTGCCACTATCAAACCAAAGAACCTGACTATGGCACATGTGGAAGGACTTATTCTTGTCGAGTATAAACGACGGACTGGTCAATCTTCGGAATCATCTCTTCTTACCCACATTACTGGAGATAGATGAAAGTTTCATTCTGCATCCAATTGGAACACCCAAAAGGCTGGATCTTCTAAACAGAAGAACCAAAACAAGGGTAAGGGTAAACAACCCAAACCTCAGGAACCTTCTAATAATGTTACAACAGGTGATGCGAATCAAGGGGGAGATAAGAAGAAGAAAACTCGTCGCAGTAAGAAGAAAAAGGGTTCCAAAAAAGGTACTGCTAATTTAGCTAATCCAGAAGTCGAAGCTGATTCAGATTCTGATGATGATTCTCCTTTAATGGTGACTGCTTTTATGGAAAATCCATTTATGAATGCCACATTAGATCCAATCGAAATCAGTGACACTGATTATCTACCGGAGACATGTGAGCAACCTATATATGAACTTCTTCCCTATCATAACTTTCTGATTGTTTGATCAGATTGCTTTATTGACGAGAACAATGATTCTTCTTTAAAGGAAAGAGTAAAATGGAATTTAGCCAAACAGGTCAGACCTCAAACGATTTCAGGTTACTTCTTTCTTACTCATTATGAGAGACTCATGATCAATGAACTCACACAGGAGACAGTTGATTTTGAAAGTTTTCTCAGAGTAGAAGCTCGTCATCAAATGACCCGTAAGCTAGCCGAAGTTTGGGATTATACATACAATTCTGATGGCACTCATACAGAACCTTATCTTCGAGCAAAAGAGAATCTCAATGGTGACAAAAACATGACAAACCAATAGTTTGATCATGAAGGAACTATTCGTCCCATTCAGAAACAAATCGAGGAAGAGGTTGAGTATTTTTGCCATTATATCATGAATAAAACTTTGTCTGATATGCGCAACCATAAATGGATTCCACAGCAGTTTAAAAAACTGGGGGGGCAGAGGCCAAGCTAGGGCTGGCGAGACGATTACTATTTTAATTGATACGTGCTAATGTTGCGCATAAATATATGAACATGCAGGATGATCATTATATTTACTTAGCTGTTTCATTGTAGTGTCACTCAAAACACCATCCTGGCCAGAACTGTTTCCATAAATCATACCATCATTCACCCATACAGTATTATCTTTTCGAATGACACATGCCACAAAGTGGTTATTGTTCACCCAATAAATTATACCCCTAAGATGTAGATTAGCTGTCTTGTTTCCCGTACACATCACCTTAATTGTCTTAGTGGGTGTTATACGATCAGGTGGCGACTCTATAGCTAGCATCGGAGGGGGTGCATCAAATAGTCTTCTAACCTCTACAGCCTGATGGCAACTGGGGCAATTAAGAAACATTGATGATTGCATTTTATGTAATACTGAGTTCAGACTCCCTTTAAGGCTAGCAGTTGTTAGCAACCCATTCAGATTACCAACACCTGAATTTTCCCCGCAGGTTGCACATATATACACATTGGTTGAAGGACTTACAGGTCTCTCAAAAATACATCTCAGTAGCTTATCTATTGCAACCCCCACCTCTCCATATGCAAATGCCTGTCTATCATGTGAGTGTAGTTTTGCACGCAAATTGTCCCTAACCTGTTCAGCTTGACATTTCTTATCAAACATGTCTGCAAGGCTGGTTGACAGACCATCTATCAAAGCATTATATGATGACCATTCCTTTGTCCAGAAGGAAGGTTTTACACTCCACATGTCTGTCAATATTGTGAATATGGAATCATATCCACAGCTGAAATTCTGACTGTCCCATATAAAACCTAAGGGTCCTGACTCGAATGCATCCAGAATAATCCTGCTTCTCTTAGTGGGAGGGCCAGGCATAAATTCAGATTCATCTGAAGCTTTACGCTTCTTTTCTACATAACGAAGAGTTTGAGAGCCAGGAGCAGTAATATATTTGTCTGTATCTCCCATATTATATACCTCTGACTGGTCACTCTTATCATTGTTGTTCTTCTTGTGTTTCTCAATTGTATCATTTAGATTCTCTACATCCTCCATAGGATCTGTTTCGGACCATTGAATATTAAGTGGTACATTGTCAGGCACATAATTTTTACCTTTCCATTGCACAAATTGTGTGATTATATCAACTCTTGTGACTCCTGTGACATGACCAGGCAACATTCCTTCATACTTTAACCTTGTTATTTCATCAAGCACTTCAAGTTCCCGAAACTCTTGTCTTAGAAAGCCATTCAAGCCACCCGAAATCTTTTCAATAGTTGCAAATGACAGAGGTTCCATTATAACTGTACCTTCATGACTGGAGCTTCTAGAAAGGGCTGTATAGATGCTTTGGTGGTTTCTTGCTTGAGATAAACTACATAAATTGTATGTTCTAGTTCTTCCTTGCGAGTTAAAATCAGTCATGGCAAAATTCTGAATCACTTGTACTTGACTGCGTGTAATGCTGTGAGTCTCACCGTTAGGCATTCTGGCTGTGATGGGTACACTGTTTCTAGACAGAGGCACTACATTAACAGGGAGACTGTCTATGGTCACATCTTTTGCTGGTTTGTGTAATTTCACATATAGAACATCAAGATACTCTCTGCCTGCTGAATCAAATGCAGATTTCCAACCGTATACATGTGCTTCCTGACCATTGGTTATACAAAGTTCAGTGGCCTCATTGTATTTAAGCATAACAGGCATCCCTTTGCAGAGATGTCCAGTATCACAAGGAGGTAAGTTCCATAGAGCTTCTCGGAGTGAATCTGATATGATGTTTGGTGGTGCAGTGCCTCTGTATTTCTTGCGCCTTGTGTGTGCCGGATCTTTACCTTGGCCTATCACGTCCCATGAATAAAAGGAATGGAGGGGTTGGTTCACCTCTTTAGAAAATCTTTTCAATTGTACATCATTTATGTGGTCTCTTTGGGTATTTCTACTTGTAATTATAGAGACATATCTGAAGTTCACTGAGTTGATTTTGGGTTTATCGGATGTCTGACCTGCAACTCGAGTCTGCAGATAAGCAATGTCGTCAGATGTACAAGCAGCAAGTCGCATATTCTCCAATGCTGTTCTAAGTTGACCATCACCAACGGTTTGTGCTTGCTGCCTCATATTCTTTCGCAATATGACCACATGGGTCACTTGATGCCACAACACTTTTCCTATCTCCTCAACTTGTGTATACAATGAATGTGCTCGATCCATACGAGATACCTTTTTTGTGTATAAAGGCATGCCCCCTACTGGTGGCAACTGAGCAAAATCCCCAGCAAATATAACACTATACCCACCAAAACCCAAGTCACTGATTCCAGTTATTTGTGTAAGTCTTTGATTAATTCGTGTCATATCCTGCATACTCAGCATGCTCACTTCATCGATAAATATATACCTGACACCTTCCAGATTCTCTCTGGCCCTTTTTATACCTGTATCATCATTCACACTGACCTCTTCTGACGCGGGTCTTGAGAACCCCAGCAGGGAATGATAAGTCATACCATGTACTAAAGCAGCTGCTGTTCCAGTTGGTGCACACACCACCATTGCATGTCCTTCCCCCTTATCGTAAAAAAATTTACGCAGAGCATGGATAACCCTACTTTTTCCAGTCCCTCCCATACCTCCTAGATACATTTTTAAAGGCTTTGTATCGGTGCTCAATGAATGATTTGCAATAACTCTGAAAGCTCGCTCCTGTTCTTCATTGAGACTCTCGTCCTTTACAATGTCATTAGACAGCTTCTGCTCTCTTTCCATGTTACTCTTAAAGTTACGGTCTATATATGAAGCATCATCAAATAGCACTTCATTCCACCTTGAGAAGTGGTTGTTTTGATTGCTATCAGAACTATTGTCACCTTGTGAGGAGCTATGTTTCATGGCCAACAACACTCAATTCTTCTCTTCTGCTATCTTTTGTTTCCATTTAGAGCCTTCTATTGTGATATCAGGCTGAAAAACGTTAGTGTCTTGGTCGATGTTGTATTTATCTACATGTGGGTCCATCATACCAGAATTGTCTAATGTTTTTGAAATCTGGTCATTCAGTACATGATTCCTGATGGTACTGTTGTTTGGGAGCAATTCCTCTGTGTTGAAATCTAGAACAGAATCACATATGTTATCCTCAAATGTGTTGTTGACATTCTGTAAGAACTCATGCATTGCTTCATCATCAAGCTCATCAAGATCAAAAGCAGGTCCATTTGTGCTATGTCCTCGCTTTCTCAAAGCAGAGTAGTCATCCCTTGCATCGTTGCATTCATACCTCAAGTTGAAGTTTCTCATCAACTGTTTCTGAGTATCAGTAAACATATGATCTCTGAATGCTTCCTCCCATGTCTGACCAGCCTGTCTCAGTTCAGACCCATCTCTTCAAGGCTTAAACAGCGACAACATAACACAACAGTAATATTCATGGTCACCTTTGTCGCTGCGTGGTAATGTCCTGCCTACAAAATTTAATGCCCTGCTATCCAAATTTTTGTATTTGAATAATGCATGGGTAAGATGCTGAGAATGCTCTTCACTAAACATTGCAGTTGATGGAAATGAGCTGGGAGCTTTGAATTTAGTATCATACTCATCAATGCGTGTATCTTTTTTGTCAACATCCATTTCCATATCCCTTTCTTCGCAGTTAGTTTCATCATCATAATCTGTGTTTTCTACTGGCTTCTTCTTTCGCACAGATTTCTTATAATACGCAGACATGAAATTGTACAAGTTGATATTTTCTATCTCCTCTCCACGTAAACTATAGTCATCGATTTTTGAAACTCCAATAAAACTGTTGTCATTGCCTTTGTTCACCCACACCTTTTCGTCTGGAATTGATTGATCTATATTAATACTCTCTGATTGAGCATGTAAAATGTTGTCATGTTCTTTCCAGTGTGTTCTCACTCTGTCAACATACTGAGTCCAGTAAAAAGGTGTAAACTGAAAGTTTGTATAGTGATCAGGGTTACCCAGTAAACACATAGATGCCATTGGACTTCCTATTTCCATTCTTCCTGTTAGACTGTTCACCATTTTAACCAACATTGTCCTTGCTAATTTCGCATTGTCAGTTGTGCTAGACACAATTTTGGAATTCCTGGTGTAAACCCCTTTAATTGTCTCAAAAAAGGTATATGTTTTGAGTCCAGGTTTAGTCACATAATCAGTGATGTATGCTACACATGCCTTTACTGCTGTGCCTGACAGTAAAGAGGTAACATCAGTATTGCACCTAAATAGGTATGTTACTGCAGGTGTCCAAGTATTCCACCATGCCTCTCCCTTTTCCATCTCAATATAACCTGTTTCAGGGTCAATCAATGTTTGAGGATGCACTTGCCGTGGAAACCGTGCCTTGCACACACCATCTACCAGGCAAGCAGGTCTTGTATGTACATTATTTGAATCATCTCCTTTTTTCTTGGCCGTGCGACATGTGTGCATGTTAGATTGAAAAGCTATATCGTCACACTCCTTCTTGTATTGCATAGACTATTCTGATAATGCTGTACAATACATACAACTGCGTGCTCCCAAACAGATGCAGACATCAGGAGGAGGGGGTTTAGGCATCGTAACAGTTGGGTCGCAATATTCTGGCTTAGTCTTGTCTACTATTATCTGTTGATTAACATGTGAATTGTTTCCTGTCTCGAACTCCCCAACATAGCATGATTCTAAATAAGTAATTATTGATTTAATAAAATCAGAATCATGGTTAAGTATCCTGTCCCTTATTTCTTGTGGACTGAGGGAAGCTGATATCCAAAGCAACAAATGAAGATGGAGTGTAAGGCGTCCTTGTTGTTCTACTGTTCCATAATAAGCTCTGGTTTTACCATATAATCCATCATGCTCTGCATCAACCCCAAGTACATGTTTGATGAACGCCCTCACCATGAAATCGAAAAACCTGGCAGCAGCAACAGGGTTTTGCTTGATGAGTCTCTCTCTTGTCTTTTTGTCTTGTATATATGGTTTAAATTCTTGGTCAGTGTCAGCAAAATACAAGCATATTGGATGATTGACATCAGCTGGTGATATTGTAATGAACCATGAAGGCGAGCCAATTTTGTTTATTAGTGACCACACTTCATTTCTCATGTGTTTTTTGGATGTAACCGAACCCTGTACCCGACTAGCAGTAGCATCTACATCGTTTATCAATTGCAGGCAAGCCTTTTCTTGCTCATTTGAGGGTACAACTCTTTCTTTGTTCTTGAATCTGTTATACATAAGATCCAAGACGTTACTATCAATGTTCCAGATACGTTCTGCAATACTGTTTATATTCTTCCGATGTGTAATAATGAAGCCTCCATCATTGCTTTGTTTCATTTGCTCCACATTAAAAGCAATGATGGAAAAACTGGGTTCCAGCTGGAAACGCTTATCATGGTACATCAGATAAAATGCCTTGTGCACAGTTTGTCCTATTTTAGAGGTCTGCAATGAATTGTTAATACCACCTAAACCATATGGAAACAAATGGGGATACATCATCGGAAACAGGGAGGGGTTGTGAAATGTTGACACAGGCTGCTCATTGTGAGCCACATACAATATATTTTTTTTGTTTTCTCTCAAATGTTTCAGAGCTGCTGCCCTCATCTCTCGAGAAGTCATTGCACCAAACTCTTCACCTGTGAGCCCATGGACAGTGACGGGGCAGGGTCCAGACTCAGTTCCTTCATCATCAATCTCTTCATTGATTGCAGTAGTCAATGCATCTTTGTTGTGTTGTTGTTCTTGATATTCATATGAAAACAGTACAGCTTCTTCATCATATGAGTTAAGATTTGCATCAGAAATAGCTATATCCTGATAGTCTTTATGATTGAGTTTCAACCACTCCAACGCCCTCTTGACAACTGCCTGTCTCACTAACAGGGGAGTATCTCTCAGCTGCTCAGGTGTTGGTTTTGAAGGACCAGTAAACATAAATGCAATCATCTTGTCAAGTTCATCTTTACCCAGTGGCAAAATGTCATAAATCTTGTCAACGGGGTTTGAAAAGCACATAATGTTAGCTTTCATTTTGTAACGACCTGATGCGACTTTGACCAAACATCGACTGTGCCTGACACGCGCAATTAGAAGTTTTTCAGCAAACCCAAGATCTTTAAGCTCATTGGGTATGTCTCCAATCCAGAGGCCTTGTGCTAATGCATTCTTGGGCATCTTTTTCTTTCGTAGACTCTGAAAACACTCATCACATATATCTGTACATCCTCCAGCAAGAACTGGTCCATCCAAACCAATGATTGGGTCTTTATTGCTGCTGTGTTCTCGACGAGTGACATTTGAGACTTGTAAAATGCTCAAGTCTAATTGCTCCGTATGAAGTGGGCGACTAGATTTCAGGGGATGCAACTGACCACAAACTGCGCAACCTGTCTCCTTTACATTAGAAGGATCCGTGTCCTGACAGAAACCTCTGATTACATCTATTATTTTACGGTCCATTATTGGTTCCAGGGGGAAAGTCATGTTTGCTTCTTCAGCTTGTTCAATTGTACAATCATGGGCCTGGCTCCTTTCACCCGTCCTCATTCTTGCTTTGTTATTACTGTTCGTAGACTCTTTGTGGGATGTACTGTGTCTGTTTGTGGCGTTTATACTACAACCCTGGGATTGAGTATTTGCAACTGCACAATTCGAAGAATGATCTTGTTTCGGTTTGTTATCAGCTGACAATTTGGTGTACCATAGCTCACTGTGTTCAGTAGAAGACCTCACTAAAAATGGTTCGAAAAGAACAACCACACGGGGACACAATTCACATGTATGTTGGTAAAGCAGTTTCAATATGTTGTCCTTGGTGTTGCGATTATTGACGAATATGCCATGCAAGTTAGCAATACCCTTCAGTACAGGGACAGGCATTTCATTCAAGAATGGGTCGTTCAAAGGGATAGTGCATACAAGATATGATTGTAAGTCTTGTACGTGGGCCCTGTGGATTCTGAACTTAAATGACTTACTGTAAGGCGACACACCCTCCTTGCAATAAGGTGCCAGTTTTTTGAAGAAAAATGATGTACTTCCTCCACCTGTCACAGTTTCTCCTGTGCAGTGCAAGTCAATACGCACTTTATAGAATTCCGGTGTTTTCACCAAGTCTACCTGGGCATGATTTTGGCCTTCTATGATTCTACCCACATAAAGAACTACCGGATATGCAACTCTTTCATTGATACAAGAAGAGTTGTTCCGATGATGGAAGTCAGACTTAGTCATCTGATTTCGGAGACAGTGGATGAGAACACGGTACACTACGTTTACCTTAATGTGCGGGTCGACAAGCATAAAAAGCAAACCAGGGAAGGATAGTTATGAGACGGTATCAGATACCAGTATTCGTTAAGTATAGTACTCTGTCCTTTCTTCTTATCTGTAGGTAAACGGGTAGCGCACCACGGGCTTCTTTCTGTATGTCTATAAGGACTGCTCTGAGGGCTGCTGTCTTTTTTAATGCACCAAGGGCTATAAGGAGTGTATGCAAGCTGCAGGGCCCCAAAGGGGGTCGAGCTGGAATGCATACGCTGGGCATACAAAGTACACATAGCATACGTTCGCGAGTTGCATTCCAATGAATGCGTCTCGCGAAACGGATGTAGTTTTTTGGGATATATGGAAGAGGACAATAGTAGCGTACATAATGTAGCCAATAAAGCTGAGAAGATGAAGAGTATATGAGCCATGGTGGTGGTTCGAGAAAGAGTCACAGAGCTGCGGACGCGTAAGTTCAACAACGCATAAACAATAGTCAATAAACAACCTGCATACATCCATTCTCACAAATACAACACCCGACTGAAGTAGGGAGAGGTTAATCGTAACTAACATAGCGATAACCGATACACAAGTACTACATAGCAAAAAGTCTCGGGAGACGTACATACGTACTTGTCTGCTAAAAAGCTTTGAGATATTCTAAAGGCCTGGGCAGGAGTCGAACTCACATCGACCAGGGAATCACCATCCCTGGTCATGTTACCGTTACACTACAGGTCTGATAAAGAAACGCGAATGAGGTGGTGTGTCCTTGACTTGAACACTCAACATGGCACCAAGACAGGGAAGACTGGATAATGTAAAACAGCAACATCTATGAAACGGAGCAGCCAGTACATTGTGTATATCGAAACATACGATTAAGGTATGCCTTTCTACATTCGTATTGTCTCAGGTTCGAAACACTGATTAAAAGTGTACGACACATTTAACACATACATAAAAATGAACGACGCGCTTGCTAGCTACATACATAACAAGGGACTAAATATATCAGAACAAGACTGTATGTTTAATAGAAGATCGAAGTAACGAGCGTATAAGCGAGAATAATAAGAAAGGTCAAGAACAGGACTGTAAGTTAAATAGACAATCGAATCAACAAGCTTGTGATTGAGAATAACAAAAGATACATAGGTTAATAAAGTGATTAACTTATAGTGAATACATAGACGACGTCGTTAATAGATAGAGACGGATATGTATATATAGGGAGAGAGTATCACGTATCATCAAACGGACAAAAGAAGCGGCAAAAGTACATCAGGCTTTGCCTTTACCCTTGGAGTCTTTGAGGGACTACGTTTCCTTGGTGTGGCAGGCTTCGAAGAGGAAGAGTTCGACGTGGAGGTGCCTTCACCGTTATCCTCATCGAAGTCTTTGGCTTTTTCGATGTCAGCTTTTGAAGCACTGGGGAATAACAATCTATGAGAGAGAACGACAAACTGTGAGCTTTATGTTAAGGGATAACCGAAGGAAAGAAGACATACTTTTTAGGATTACGTTCACCGGCTAGAACACCAATCCACAGCAAGTTGAACGAAATGCTCCAGGCAGAGGGGTTCTTGTAGTTACGATACTTCGTAATCGTATATGCCACTACAACGATCGCGTCTCTGTGGGGCTCAGCGGCAGGCCATAAAGGCAAAGCATTGATGTTTTGCAGATCGTCGGGGAGTTTGAATGCTCGACGACCCGGTTTTGGGACCAGATCGTATATAGGAACTGCATAAACACATTAAAGGACTGTCATTCGTAATTCATAGCCAACATGCACTTACCAGGTTTGTTGACATCGAGGGAGGTCTTGCAGAATGCAGGGGTATGTTGAATCTGCAATTCTTGCGGATCTTTGAAAGTATAAGGCGAAGTCGTTTTCTGGAATACACCATTAATACCAGACAACACTATAAGCATGATACTCACTGCTTTATCAGTCTTGGAAGACTTGTGAGATGAACTTTTACTGGGAACATTGGTCCTGTACGCTTCGTCGAATTTCTGGATGATATGTCAAAATCAAACACCCTATAAGAAAATAAAGTCATACCTTTAACTGATCCGCGGTCGGAGGACGTTGAACGTCACCATTCCCTTTAACTACAAATACAGACATTAGCAACGGAAAAGTCAATAACACGAGCACGTACAAGGGCCAATGCGAGTGGTATACTGCACACCACCGACCACACCAGTCTGCCCTTCCCATTCTACTTCACGATACACCGTTGGACCAATGTAAGAAGTTTCCTCAAGAGTGTTGCCGACGATAGATGCAATGAATTCGAAATCGGATTGCAAATGCGACAATACAACCGAGCATATTGCCTTTTCAGCTATAGTGGTCGCCCCGGCGGTTTCGGGTTGAGATAGAGAGGATGTGATGACCTAGAATGAAATGAATAAGAAAATGCGAAAGCAACAAGACATTACTACATACAGAACCGACGCTCAGCATTATACGAGGTGGACCATGATTGTCGTTTAGACTTTTGAATCTAGTGGCCTGAAGGAATTCGACGTTGACTCCGGAGTTCAGACGGTGAGATCCCCAGTCAAATGACAGGACATGACATCGGGCGGGGTTACAGAACGAACGCCAGCTATCAAACTTGAGGAATTCGATAACAAGACTATTACACGTCCTGTTAGATCATACAACCATGAAGCTGACGAGGCAGTACTCATGACAAGTCCCTGTCCTTATACAGCACGTCCCTCACATTCTCCCACTTTAACGATCCAGCATCAACAGGTTGAAGATTGAAGCTCAACATAAGAGAGCTGTCGAGGCGTCAATAAAGCGTGCAATGTCCTAAACAATGTACTCACGCCCTCAAAGGATCATGATTGTCATACACACCAGCAGCGTTGAGCTCAGGATGTTTGAAAGATTCCTTCATGACTTCGCAGGGTGCCCTCGGAGGATCATACGTGAAGGAGTGATGGAAGTCACCGTACCATTTAATAGCGTCAGCTCTGTAAACAGGTCAGCCTTCAGGTTTAAAAAAATAAGATTTCGTTACTCACAAACTCCCATCTCCAGGACCCTTTTGAGTGTTCTTGCCCTTGTTACTGGTTTTGTTCTTAGTGGCTGCTTTCTTCGCCTCCTTGGCAGTTTCAGTCTTGTCTCCAGTGGACGAGACAGAAGCATCACTGGAAAATCCAAAGTCCCATGACAATCAATGAAAATGGCTCGAGAGATATAAGCGAGTTAACGTACGTGCCAACGTCGTCATCGTCAACCTCTTCCTCCTCTTCTGAAGCTCCTTCCTCCTCTTCATCTTTGCCCCCGGATGCAACACCGTCGTCATTGTCTGTACCACCTTCGATAATTTCGCAGTCGTCATCTTCCTGGCCGCTATCGTCATCGCAAAAGTCGTCCGAATCAGCGTAGTTTGCCTCTTCCTCACTGTCACTAGACGCAACACTTGGTTTATTGGTTTAATAAGTAAACGTACATAATGCTCGAACTAAATCAGAACTCACTATTCGGCAGTTTTCACTCGTTTGGTAGGACTTGCAGTAGGTGTACTGAAAATCGATTAGTTGGAAAAAAACAACCAAAAAAAAAAAAAAAAAAGAAAAAACTATAATATCAACATGTACTGAGTGTCAACTTCACCAGACGAGCAACGACCACATTTTTTACGACTGTGTATATTGCTGTCATTGAATAAACCTCGGACATCTGCATGAACACTCACGGAGTGGTATCCATTGTAACAGTCGATTTACGAGGGGACAACCTAAAATTTATGGGCTCGATTAATGAGGGCAATCAATAAAGCACAAACTGACCTCGTAGACTTGTTCGGGGAGGGCGAACAAGGACTGTTCACTGGGAAACCTGTCTTATTGCATATGAACAAATGCAAACATGGTGAACACATACACTGACATTAGAACTGACAATCACTTACTTCGGGGTCGCTGGAGGCTTTTTAGGAGAAGGAGTACGCGGAGGTGGAGTACAGTTCTCAAGAGAAGCTTGTGGGCTAACAGGAGGTTCACTTCGATCTGCCGCAACTGCACTGGAATGATGAAGACTCTGCTTTAGCTATAATAGGCCCTGACGTCTGTAAAAGTCTCACCGGTTTCCTCATCTAGAAGGGGATCTAGTCTGGGCATTTTGAGCAGAAGTCTTTTTGGGTGGCATGAAAGAGTACGAAGTACTGAAACAACGAAAGGGTTAGCTGTCCTAACCGTACGATTTTTCCATCTTATATAGCCATAGACCCCTTAACCGCCCTTGTATGAAAGGTAATCGATGGCAATGCAATCGATAGCATTGACTGGGCGGTTGTCTCGAAACCCCCGTCCTGTCAGAAACCTGATAACAGCACCATCCAGAAGCCGTCATGGTCCAACCATCACCCGTTTTAGTAATTTACAGAATACGACCCAATACGTCTGTAGTTGTAATGAGTGCACTATAAAAGTATCGACTTGATGTATAGCCATCTTTGTAGAATGAATGCTTTGGTAAAGGTAAATACATAGAAGGTAGAGTTTAGTTGGACCACATAAGATAAACGAACTAAGTTTTGACCTCAATCGATGTTGTGGAGACGACTTTCCAGACATAAAGAATTAGACGGTGGCCGTCCAATGTGGTGAACAGAGATAGTCCAACTGATTCAATATACAACCCAGAGTTGACTGTTTCACAGAAAATTCCAGTGCCAGAAGCGATGAGTTAGGAAGCAAATGAACAAGGATAGTGACATTGCTCAACCGCCGCGGGCTATTGATGGAACTATTGTCAGATCCCATCTGTCTACTGTCCCAATGTGGTACAGTAAGATACTGGCAACCACAGGGTCTGAAAAAACACCTAACACACCACTAAAAATCCCCTTCATCTGTGTTCACAATATCTGACTCGCAAGTGCCAATGGTGCTCTTCTTCCTCTCCCAAAAACAGAAAGAACATGGAAGAGTATGGTGAGCAATGAGTTTCCTGGAATTGAAGTCTCCTACCTGATATGCACCTCGCCATATAGCCCGTAAAGTCGAAGCTGCAATAGAGGAAGCTGTCAAGATCGGTCCCGTCTCAGTGCAGTTGTCCACCTTCAGCGAAGTGAGGACGCCGCACCCCATTGCACTGTGTTATATAGCTCACCATATCGCCCTTCAGGTGCTGGATATGTCTGAAGTATCTGTCGACGAAATCGAACGGCCCCAATCATGGCGAATGCATTATAACGCGGATGAAGATGGGAAACCTGCAGAGATTGTCTTTCGAATCCAAGGCATCCTTCTCAGTAAGGGACTGCTACCTTTTCCTATTTTGAAGTAAGTGTCACCTAACACGTTTAATGGACAATGACAATGACACTGACTGAATGCGGATAGTAAACTAAAGGAAAGCAAAAAACTTCGCCAGCAAATAAGTATTACTGGGTATGGATCGCCTACATTTGAGAGCAACATAGAGGTAATGAAGGACCTGTCGAGTCTATTCAATCCCCACTTTCCAGACAATTCGTTGGATCAGTGGTCCCATTGGACAGAACCTCGGAGCGGTGCGACGGTCCTAGAATTCAGCAACTGTATCTTCCTCGACGTCTGAGACGCGTCTTACACAACACCGCTCCTCCTTCCCAAAAACGTCGACACCTTCGGTATTATGACGAAACATGTGGGCCAGCAGTTTGCTCACACAGTGGACAATCAAGTCAAGTATAGGAGGAGAGAAGTTAAAGACGATAAAGCAGTGTGAGTACTGGGTTGCATATAGACTATTAGCAATACTAACCTTTTTTCCTCCCCCTTTTTAAACCACTAGCTACACAACGGTATCTCCAAGAGATTTCAAAGAAGGACAGCTGGTCAAAATAATGTTCTCGTTCGTAGTCTGGCCCGTCAAAGATAAATGCTACAAGGTCATGAATATAATGCGAGGCATAACCCTCGTTGGTTCCCCCGAAACTGTGAGTACTTTCATGGCTATACATTAACCTTCTACGGACTAACGACCCTTAAGGTTAAGAATTTGAGACCTATGCTACGTTACAGAGACAAAGACGAAGAAGCACCAGTTCGCAAAAGACTGAAATACAAGACAGACGCAAACAGAAACGAAGCAGAAAGACCCTCCGAAGAGGTAGACTAGAGCAACTTATATGTAGTAGTTGACATATGAAGCAGTACATATTCAGTGTAGTATATGTACGGAGAATATCTGTAGTCGTGGAAGAGGAAGAAGAGAAGAGAAAGAGTACAATGCGATTTCGCGTTACAACAGTGTCCACAAAGGAAGATGCCTGGGATGAGCGAGACCAAACACGTGATTAGTACAAGTCCACGGCGTCCCAGGCATTCTCCTTAGGTGTGACGTATCACAAACGCATGTGTGACTGACACATCTCGGTTTCTATACTTCTATCTTCCATCACATCGCGTTAAGATACCAGAACGCGTTGTTGATTGAGAACGAGAAAGAAACGCGTAGTATAGTGAATATATAGTAAACCCCAGATAGACAAGTACGTGAATAATATGTTCTGCGAGCCACCTATGCCTTGAGATATATAGACCAATTTACTGACTGAAGTTTACCTTCAAACTGACAGATGGCTAATGCGACCAATCCAAAGCGTGCACGAAAGGATAGGGAGGCGGATGACAGAGAAAATGCGAATATTAGAAGGCTCCTTGACGTAGAGGCATTAGATGACAGCGAGGAAAGCGGTGACGAAGAAGATTTTGACAAAATGGGGAGCGACGGAAACTGGATAGACGACGAAGGTGATCCAACAAGGAGATATTTTACACCCACACTGACAAATATGTTTGCCTCAACCAGAACTAGAAATGCATCAGTACCCTACTGTGTTCCATCAACTCAACACTATACATGCCGCACCGACTTCGCCTGGCAAGTCTTCAGGATTAAACGCTCTTCATTCACGACTAGAGGAGATAGCAGATTCATACTCCCAGCAACCAGCCTGCAGAACAGCTGAAAAGTCATGGAGTACTGTAGATGAAACACAGGAGAACGATATCGACGATGACAGAAGGTACATGAACAATGCACCTGATTGGGATCACCACTTTACGCTCAGTCTTGAAGAAGGCCCATCTTTCTGGCGTATACAATGCAAAGTGAGCACTAATTGAGGGTTTTGAAGGACAGATACTAATGACAAGTAGCCTGGCACCGAATGCAGCCTGCTTATAGATGCTTACCACTTCGTCGTACGAGACACGCAGGACAAAGCCCAGCCTCGTAACGGGTCTGAATTATTATTTGACGAGTACATTCAAATGCCCACCGAAGCTACATTCGATAGTACCTTACCGTCAACAACAATGGCTACTGCAACCGCACCCCTTGCGCATTCCAAGTTCACCTCTCCAATGTACCATGCCTGGCAAGCCATGTGCGAGTACGTGCACAATAACACATCTATACCCCATATGCAATTGAAGCTGAAGGAGATCCTCGCCAACGAGTATGTAGAGGAAGAGTGGGTTAAAGTCATTGACGAAGCGACCGTAGAAGGCGATGATTTCGAGACTGCAATGCATAAGGTGGACTTGCGAGCCACAGAAGCGGGGTATCCACTCGATCCTAAACGAGCTAGGACTGACGTACCGAGAGAGTCGTTGACCTCGAACGCTGGAGTCAGTTCAAACCACGTTGTCCCGCCCGCAAGCTTCACACACGTGGATTGCATATCAACAGATGAGGATACAAGTATGATATACACTGCCAAACCAAATATCAAGCACAAATCGCCCTTCGTGATCCAATCTGCGTTTTGTCTACCCAACGTCGGAGGATATGTATATATTGAAGGACAGGCATGGTTCCATCCAAACACGATGGAAGCCCGTCCATTCATTAATTACCTACAGTCCCGCTCTTATATCAAATGTAGAAGGGACAGGCAGCTGCGAATGCAGCGCGTTGAAGTCGAAGAAGTGGGTGAACTTTTCAAGTGGCAGCCGGAGACAATACAGGCGAATACATGGGTACGGATCATGAGGAAGGGTCTATATAAAGATGATGTTGGGCTAGTGGTCAGACGAGAGATTTCCGGACCTTACCGCCGAATCGTGGTACTTCTAGTTCCCCAGATCTCCCAGCTGAACAAGACATCCATGAAACGCAAATCAAGCAGCGAGTGACGATCTGCATCATTGTACATGGTCACAGCGGACAAGTCAGCGTCTGACGATGAATACAGCTACCCTAAGAACATATGTACCACCCAACCATTCACTGGAAAGGGTATAAATGGTCAAATGTTCGAACACAGCCTGTTACTCAAGCCATTTGACATAGGGAGCGTATCTTACGAAGACATTGACATAGATCAAGAAACAAGATGGCAGTTCGTGCGGAGTAACCATCCTCTCATACATCGTAATCCTTTACCAGCACCAAACTCTTGGATCTTCAGCTGTAGCTGTAACTACTACACATAGTATACTGATAGTACTCTGCTGGGCACAATGCGTAGTATGTAGAGGCTTATTTGCACTTTTATTATGGTATGATACTATGCATAGTGAGTCACTGTTCCAACCCATACCATGCATAGTATACTAATATTATATTTCTATTGCATACCATGCATAGTAAGCCACTGTGCTACCCCCATACTATGCATAGTATACCAATATTAATATAAAATATTGCATACTATGCATAGTATACTATATTTTATATTAATACCATGCATGGTAAGCTACTGTGCTATGCCCACACCATGCATAGTATACTAATATGTTATTTTGTTGCATACCATGCATAGTGAGCTACTGGGCTACCCCCATACCATGCGTAGTATACCAATATTTTATTGGGTTGCATACTATGCATAGTAAGCCACTGAGCTACTCCCATACCATGCATAGTATACCAATATTTTATTTTATTGCATACTATGCATAGTGTGCTACTCCCAGTATACCAATATTTATTTGGTTGCATACCATGCATAGTAAGCCACTGAGCCACAGCCATGCTATGCGTAGTATACCAGTATTTTATTTTACTGCATACCATGCATAGTATACCATATTTTTATATTATAAGCCACTGAGCTACTCCCATATCATGCGTAGTAAATATTGTATTTCTGTTGCATACCATGCATAGTAAGGCACTGAGCTACTCCCATACCATGCGTAGCATACCAATATTTTATTTTATTGCATGCCATGCATAGTAAGCTACTGTGCTACCCCCATACCATGCGTAGTATACCAATATTTTATTTTATTACATACCATGCATGTTAAGCCACTGAGCTACTCACATACCATGCGTAGTATACCAATATTTTATTTTGTTGCATATCATGCATGGTAAGCCACTGAGCTACTCCCAGACCGTGCGTAGTATACCAATATTTTATTTTATTGCATACTATGCATAGTGTGCTACCCCCAGTATATCAATATTTTATTTTGTTGGATACCATGCATAGTAAGCTACTGAGCTACTCCCATACCATGCATAGCATACCAATATTGTATTTTATTGCATACCATGCATAGTAATCCACTGAGCTACTCCCATACTATGTGTAGTATACCAATATTTTATTTTATTGCATACTATGCATAGTGTGCTACTCCCAGTATACCAATATTTTATTTGGTTGCATACCATGCGTAGTATACCAGTATTTTATTTTACTGCATACTATGCATAGTATGCTCTACATTGATATGATAATATTGTGACACCATGCGTAGTATATACCATATGTATATATATTCTGATATACCATGTATAGTGAGCTGCTGTGCCACTATCCTACCATGCGTAGTGTACCATTTATATATATATTGTCTGATATAACACGCATTGTGAGTCCATAACTACTCAGTCCCATTGGCCATACTCAAACAACTGCTCTGGACACTGTCTGGGCCAGTCATGAGGTCTCAAACCAAGCTAAAGTTCAAGTTGGCAGCATGGATCACCATGCGTAGTATGATCTTCCCATCCTGTTGATACATGTTACAATGCGTAATATTGCATTCCGCCGAAGAATTCTTTAGTATTCACCAGGATTACACTATTCAAGTACTTAAGAAAAATATTCTGTATGGATATCTACTTATATTAGTACCAGCTAATATTCCTCCTCGTTATCGGCAATAAACTCTACATCATCGTCAAAATTACCTTCAAAATTGTGCTCCTCATCACCATCAGAATCACAATCAGACTCCTCACCCAACTGGCATGCAGACATTTTCATCACTATTGACAAATCCTTACCCACTTCAAGCTCACCTTCCTTCTGCTCAATTCCACCCCACATATTTTTAAACCTCTGCAAAATCTCCCCATACATTGCAGCCTGACTAGATGCATATGCAGCCACACCCTCTGCATGAGCTGTGTCGCTACCCAACACCAATGGTCCCTTGTATTCTTGTTTGAGCCTCCACTCATCCTTCCACTGTTCTATTCCCACTGCCAAAGGCCCTTCATATCGTGTGCGACTTTCCCATTCCCTGACGTTGTGGTGCAGACTCCAAGCAACACTGCATCTCCTCCTTTACCGGGACTACTTCCTCCTCCCATCGACGTGTACATGAGTAGGCTTTACACCATTCAACACGGATAACTTCAGACATAATCCATAAGTTATACTGGGATGAATAAAAATACCACTTACTTTCCTTCACGACTTCGTTGTCCACAGTCTGTCCAGTCCCACCATGTTGCCATATCCACGAGGATTCCCTCATCCCCTCTCCAGTCATATCCCGTGCATGACGTAATCGGATGGCACTTTCATTTGCGAGCTGCGCCTCCTGATCAATAAGTCCATTTGGATCTTCCCTCTCCGACTCATCTTCACCCAAAGCAGCTCTATTCACCTCATTGGCTACTGCCCCCTCCTGTTGAATTTTCTTCTTTGACCTCTGCTTCCGAGCCACGCCTACAGCCCTGTCACCCTCACCGTTCATCAAACGAACGTCCTCATCCAGTAGGACATGCCACATCATTCCATCCTCACCGACCAGATCCTTCAAAGCCTTCCATGAATGCTGATATTTGTGTGTCGCCATAGTTATTTGATGTTGGTTCCTGCGGAAGATCCCTTTGGATCGGGTAACAGCACCCTGATTGGCCACATTGGACGTCCGATAAGTCAGCAGCCGTGACTTCATATGGAGATAATTTCGGAGCTGATTAAGCGAGTTCCGCAATGGAGCCTCACGCATTTTACGCTCCAGTTCTGGCAGGGTGGCGTGGCATCCTGATGCCAGCATAGACGGAGGAAGCTTGGATGGAAGATACAACTTGATGTCTTCCGCATGGGTTTGCTGGGAAGACTCCTTGGCCACGAGTTGAAGAGCAGCGGGCATATATGTCATTTGCACTGCTCAGAATTGACCAATAGCTCTTGAAATCTTTGTGCGATGCTGCAGTAATGTTGATTTCTGATTTGCTGTCTCAAACTTGCGTGATTTGTCAGTGACATCCAGCTTGAGATTTCGTCTTTGTATTTTTTAGCATTAGAAAAGTACCTCTTTGTCTGATAGTTTACTTACTGCTGCTCCTCAAGGTCAAGGCCCAGCTTGATGAAAGTACTAGGGCTGATGGTATGAATAGCTGGTGATCCTGATGCCTCCTGAGCGGCCTCAATTGTCAAAAGCTCAAGATGAACTTCACTCTCTGTCATGCCTATGGATATCAGCTTTCGCAGAGCATCAACGGGCAATCAGGAAAATGATCACACCTGATTTGGGCATTTCGTATGGGTTTGGCTTTGTATGAACACCCGCAGGGAGCAACAACTCCGCCTCCCATGCATTAATCATTTTTTTCCAGTCCTCCGTAACCTCCCCTTGCTGCTTGGTGAATTCTTGCAGGGACCTGGACTGGATGATCCGCTCAGAGATAGCAGTTAGCAGCCTCCGAAGTAACAAGGGACCTAGCACAATATCATCGACTCAACTCAATGGGGAAGTTGAAAAGAAACCATTCTGACCTAATCCCACCAATTTAACCCAGTTCCAGTGACCCCAGTGATCGTCTAACATATCATGACACGATCCTGGTCCCATGTCCCTGGTACTTGTCGCAACAGGTCCCATATGAGCCCATGGCCTCTCAATACCCTCACCGTCCATCCTTCCAGCACCCCACAACCAATTGAGGGAGAATTGAAGCTGACAAAGCAGCTGATGTCCATAAATGTGGAGTTTTGGAACGACAAAATAAACTATATGTAATGCGAGATTAAGTCGTACTAGTGGCGGCAATTCCAACAGATGCTTGATCAGATGTTTGTGCCACTGACAAGCAATGTCATATGATTGGACTTTGGTCAAGCTGGCATGATGATGACGGAGTAACGATGCCAGACAATAATCCATGTTGGCATATCTGTAGATCCTATTCAGTATCTCAATCAATACAAGTGATTTTACGTACTTTTCTCCTTTTTACAAATCGACAACTCCGTTTACCTACACAAATTCATGCTGGGCACACACTCCCAGGCCACAGCCAGAAGAAGCATATCCACGGGAATTTGCTTGTTCTAGAGTTTGCAATCCATTGCAAGTCGACATCTGTTGAAGGAACGTTAGTTCCCATGACAACTCAATTTCTCTTACTCATGCTGACCTCATCCTGGTCCTTAATTGTAGCCAAAAATTCCTTGAAAGGCTTTTGCTCTACATAATATGCCATCCCCGTGCCCAAGCCTGGGTCCCATTCTTCTGATGACACTGTCCATCGTTTGAGTCGGAAGCAGGCATCGATGGCTAGATATAGCCAATACTTATACCTAAAGATAAGTAGTCAGTGAGAAAACTTTTAACATATGTAGAAAATCAACTCACTTCCTGTCCTCGACAACATCTAACCAATTCTCTGGCAGATTCACGCCCACTCGAGGACACGCAATGCAACGAATACCCAATTCTCCGTTCCGAGTTTCCCCTATAGGCCTGGCCCCATCGCTCCCTCTACCGGCCCGTTTCACCATCTTAAGATGCCGCCATTCCCGCACAATACGAGTGAAAGACTTATACCGGTCCTGAACAATCTGTCAGGTTAAAACCATTAAGTACTAATCAAAATTGACACACCCTGTTTTTCTTGAGTCCTGCGTTGTTACGCAACTTCTCAAGCCCATTATAATAATCATATAGCGTGACCTTGCCCTGCAACGTCAACACATGGAAATTATTCACCAACTCAAACGTCGCACAAGTCTGAGGATCCAGATGAGTGGCTGGATAGAGCTGTCTGCGCATCAGCTGCTGCCTCCATTCACCTGCTTGGCTCTTGTCAGCACAATCACAGTAGCTGAGGTTGACCTGATGTATGCCGTTGGTATGCATTACTGTGAAATTAGACACGGGGCAGGGATTCAGGCAAACTGATCCGAACTGATGACCAAGCTGTATCCTGACACCCAAGCTCTTCAAAGGGAGAACCTCGAAATATTTCCTGTTCCATTTCTAAATCAATCCCTGAGACCAGAAAAGAGCATAAAAACAAGCATACACACCTCCACTACATCAAAAGGACGATACTCGTGGTAATTCCCGCAGCACTCCTCGCACATGAGTCCCAAAAAGATGCAGTCCCTGCAACGATAGATGGGAACAGCAGATGGTTGTTGAGCCTGGTCTCTTCGACAATGGAGACATAGATCTTGTGAGTAATCCCCCCTCCCTTCATTCCGCATCATCTCAGCCAAATATTCATCACGATAGGGTGTCCATTCTTGCAGAGGACGATCCTACATATATTCGAATGAAAAATGAATGGAATAGTTTAAAATTCAATGCACTACTCACCGAAGTTAAGTACTGTCTTCTGATTTTGACCTCCTCAGCTACACAGGTAGTGGCCAAAATTCCTTCTAGGTCTTTGTCAGGGATTTGGGAGAAAGCTGATTCATACGCGTCCCCATAGACAAATTCCTCTGATTCCAATACAAGGTTTGACTCCTCCTTGCGCTTCTTCACTGCTTCCGGTAGCTCTTGCACTTCAACTTCCTTGCGTTTGGTACAGCGCCCATCAGCAGAGACAGATAAATCTGTAAATGTTTGAGATGCAGAGGGTTGAGGCAATCTGACAACATGAGCTGCCTTTGCAAGCTTACGCAGTGACATTTTTTTCTATTCACAGGCATTGCATTTGAGACATTTTATACTTACACGTGTATTTAGTATTTAGATGTATAAAAACTTAACTAGAACGCGTACTGGTACACTAGAGCAGATAGTACTCAACTAGAACGTGTACTGCAGTATCAGTGAGGACCCAGCAGATAGCTGTCTGAGGGTCGCGTACCCTGTTCTCGGCTCAAAGCCACATCATCAGAATTACTGGGTGGCGCAGGGGTGGCGTTGGCCAGTTACATAACAAAAAATTTTGATTGGACGTAAATTAACTCCCAAGAGAAATCTACGTAAAAGTGGAAGCAATCTCCCTGTCAGAGTCAGCGAACACGTTCAACATGCTAGTTTTACTTACACTTACTCAGACTGTTTCTTTCGTGAACGACGAGCCTTCTCTTTTGCCGCCAAAAGCTCTCAGTTCCGCAGACGGTACACAAATGCAGAATGTCTTTGTCGGGACTGTACTTCGTCTTGTTCTAGATCTGATAGTTGTTTGAAAGCTTGCCTACGCTTGATGTTGGAATCCCTAGCTCAGGCAAGGAGCTCATCACGATTTCTAAGATAATTAGATAGTATACAAAGATACCAGAGTATATCACTCACTTTTGGTAGTATTTCACATTCTGCAATGATTTTTTCCATTTTGTTCGCTGCTTGCGCCGAATCTCTATGTATGGTTCCTGTTCCTCTTCTTCTATTCCCCTCTCCCGAAGCCATACAATCTCATCTAGGCCAGTAAGATGCAGTTGCAGCTCATCAGGAGCATGATATGGTGCCATGGAGGAGATGGAGGAGACTGAAATGTATGCAGGAGTCAAAGAGGACACCGTTTTATAAGCAAGATGTTTTGGCAGCAGTGGCAGTGTACAAGCCCCTATTTTCTCGTTGACTGAATCTCGCTATGCAATCCCTCTGTCCTGCATTTTGTCTCCCTATTTCATACTAGGCAAGGCTTAGATACTTCCTAGTATTATATACTTGATCCATACAATATTGTGACTTTGATTCTGCAAACTGTCTTGGAGTAAGTGGTCATATTTTCACAGCGAGTCTCTGTACAGCTCAATATGATTTCACGAAAGTTTCCTACATCTTGTAACTTATTTTGTACATTCCAAAAAGTATATTTTCATTGTGAACATTCAAAATGACTATCATATATTGTTCTCAAGAATCAGGTCCTCTTGAGCTCGCACTTCAATGCAGTGGCTATTGGCACATAAAATGGATCACCTCTGAATTACAGTATATTTAACAATTTACAGTAAGAAACAAACAAACTTTGATTCTTTGTTATGAACAAGTACTCCCAACCTTACAAACTGTAGGAGTAGAAAATTGCGAGGAATATAGATTAAGTCACTCTGATCCACACTCATTAGGTTGAGCTCTAGACTCACATGGTGAACCACATGCTTGTCCACATCCATTACGACAGTGACGGTGACAATTCAACTGTTACTCCATCCATCGACAACAACCAGGACTTCAACTTCAATAATATGCAGACTTGTCGCTCAACCTGCGTCCCTCAACTATTTGGTCATAGCACCAGGGAGACTGAAGGGGGCAATAAACCTCTCCAACATACGAAGTTCTACAATGTGTACACAGGAGATGGGGCAGGGACCTATCCATATACCCTGTTGCATAGTGGCCATTGTGCAACCGGGTATATGGATAGGACCCTGCAGCAACCTTGTACGGTATGGGACTGTATCCGTTATACGGTACCAGTACAAACTGTACAGTACTGGTACAGCGCGGAGCCCTACTTGCAAAGTTGCAATCCTGTCAGAATATATGTGATCAGTTCTAAAGTCAATACAACTTACTAGAATATTTCCAGCTATTCTTTGCTTTCTCTATGTTGTAACCTGATTACAACTTGACGTCATTTTGTGTGATGCGGGTCGACTCATCCTACCTCAAAGTAGACCCTGGATCTGGCCATGCGACGAAAAGAAGATCAGGGGCTCGGATCAATGGGGACCATGTAGAGAGTTCGGGTGCTGGTGAGTACCCACTTTGTACTCCCGGAGGTAGGATGAGCTACGATGATATAAGATTAGCGCCGTATCATTATCAGGAGTCGAGTGTTGGGAGTGGGATGGCGCAGGGGCATGGCGCGAGAGAAGGTAGTGGTTATTCGGATCCGTATGGTAGTGGTTGGATGGCGGATTCGGATGGAGGGAAGGTACGATGAGGTGGTGAAATTGAATACAGAAATTGCTGAACTTGCAAAGGGATACTTGACTTTCAGTTTTGGACGCTATCGTTTCTGGTTTCCTCTGGTTTCAATGTAGTTGTTTATCCTATTATCTGTGTGCTACATGTACACTATATTTGAAAGGTCGAAATCTGACTCTGTTAGTATCTAGCATTTGGCTGCGTAATCGTGGTGCCTAATACCCAAATATCGTCGGATCGTCGCTGAAAAGGGCTATCTGGTTCTCTCGGAAATTATCCAGAAGAGCCGTCGTGTTACGACCGTTCAGCAGCAGCAACATCTGTCGGAGATACTAGTCAGTCCACGATGCTAAAGTTCAAAGAAGAGCACTCCTTACAGGATCCTCCGCTGTATACTCATGCCAGCTGGGACCTTCATCGAAAATAGAATCATAAGCAAGGAACAATACAAAGAATACAACCGACTCACGATCAGAACCTGCAGCATCATCCGGATCCAAGGTATTCGCGAATGAAATCCAATAATCCATCATCATATCGCTCAGTTTAGCTGCAGTTGATGTCACTTCTCTGACTTCAGGGTGCTCTGATAGCGTCCCAAACACGTAGTAGATCTCTGAAGAGTATGACACTTTCGTCGAATGTGATATTAGGAGATGAATACTCATTGACAATAGATACTTACCTCCCAATGACCCTGGAGCAGGAGTCCCAATGACAAAATATTGCACTGGCACAGCGTCTGGATCGGCGAATAGGAATGAGAAAATGGAAATGCCGACTGGAAGTAATTGACGATTTATAAAGAATCGGCGTTCAGCATGGAACATGAAATCCATTACTGCTTCCACGTCATTGAAGAATGGCTTGCTACTCGGCGTACTCACATACAGCCGCAGTACGTTTATATTCGGGATCTAGTCCGAAGGTCTCGTTGCCAGTGTCGAAGGGAGATCTGAGAGAGGGGATGTTTGGGTGTAGAGAAAGAGTTTTGTTGAATACGTTTTCAAGGTTTTCGAGCTGCCTCTCGCGTTCTGACGGAGTGGCATCTGGTGGTGATGGAGGTGATCCAAGGATTGTATCTCTTATCATTTGATCGGTGTTCACGGTCTGGTCGGTGACTAGTGTGGCTGGACGCAAATAATAAGAGATCAATGTGAAATGTACGGGAAGAGAAAAATAAATAAGTACCTTCGTCCTTATTAATCCCAATCATGATTGCTTCGACGACTCCATCCGGGGGCACAAGAGTAGACGGAATGCCCGGGAGTATTTCATCACCGAAGGTGGGCAACCAATCACTTGTGGCCGAGGAAAAGAAGATCTGTGCGTTGTTGAACCCGTCAATCATATCAGTAGTGGTGAGGTTCTGGATGCACTCGATATCGTTTGGGGATGTATCAGGGCATGTGAGTAAGGCTGACATGAAATTATTCCATGTTGCGTTCGCAGCTGGAGATTGAGGAATAATACTCGGTATCCCGTTGATTCCATGATCTACTTGTATGTATACGAGCTCGAGAACGGAAAGCCCTGAATGTAGAGGTAGAGCTCACCACAGCCCTCGCTAAACCCTCCATTTGACCGCTTAGGATCAGGAACTGCAGAGCACGAGCCCCAACGCTTTCCCCGAAGGCCGTAACCTGAACATGCCATACGTGTTTGAAAACCAGAAGACATTGCCAAAGGAGTTCATAAGCTTACCTTGGACGGATCTCTGCCGAAAGCCGCGATATTTTCTTTGATCCACTGCAATGCCGCGATGTTGTCTTGCAGACCGAGATTCAGGATATGAGACCCTGCGTCAGCCTCTCGAGCAACATCATCTCCCCGTGGGAAGCCCAATGGTCCAAATGATAATTGGCGGTGACGAGGATAGTAGGTGTTCCTTTGTGATGGAAGGTGTCACTTTTTGCTCAATC
The DNA here is from genome assembly GCA_013368315.1 of Tetrapyrgos nigripes. NCBI lineage: Eukaryota > Fungi > Basidiomycota > Agaricomycetes > Agaricales > Campanellaceae > Tetrapyrgos > Tetrapyrgos nigripes. The sequence continues at coordinate 218,728 of JAACJM010000135.1, forward strand.
TGAACGAGATTTGGGTAGCGAAGAACCTGGTGAGAGCCCGGTGCGCCAACGGGCTTGACAACGAGAGGTGCATGGTAGTATAAGGGAAACTAGCATGGTTGTTGACGTCAACGGTCCTTAGACCCGGTCCAGACCGAGTCTAGACATTTCGGTTGTAGAGGCCAGTCACGAGGTAGCTCTCTTTACTACCACCATCATCGTCGACTTGAATGCGCTTACGCTGGCGGATTTTTGACAGTGGTTCTCATTGCCACCAGGTATGTCTCACTTCCTTACTTTCACTAACCGTGCCCTAATACCCATATTGTACGATAGAGCCTATTTATCTCGTCGGGACTCGCTTTCGACGTCTTCGCTTGGAATAATCTCTCACCTTCCCTCTCTATATTCCATTGAGCTCTGCCGCCATGCCTGCATACTCCAACGCTCTTACCAAGTCTTTTCTTCAGGCCGTTACCCTCAATGGTAGCGTTACACCTGACGGGGCACTTGGACGTGTATGGAAAGAAGTGGGAGTAGTGGTAAAAATGTCGATATGCGCACAGTGAGTGTTCTAGTTCTAGTCCATTCTCTTGTCGCAATCAACGTCCTCACCCTCTGATGCGACAGACACTACATTTGCATTCACCTCATCAAGTCTACCCTTCTGACTCCTCAACGTTATCGTTATCATCCTCCAATTCCACCCAATCCCTCCATACCCAACGCACGAGGCTTCACCTATCTGTCCCGTTACTCCGCACTATCCTCCTTCCACATGCCGTCTATCCTCCAACTGTTCTCTTCGAGAATTCGTTCATTGCAGGCAGGTGTTGCTGGAGTTAAGTGGACAATTGTGACCTTTTAGGGAGTTGGGTCTACAGGAGATGAAGAAGACGAGGTAGATTGTTTTGGTGACGATGCGTCGAGTGAGTCTTTTAATTCTTTTCCTGCTTACTTCACTAACATCTTCGCTACAGACGATTTCAGCCTCAAGTTATCATTTATTCCATCACTTTTACCCTCTGAAGTCACATAGAACCCAAGATTTCGTCGAGGCATCCACCCTCTTCTTGTCCTCTCAATCCACCGAGCCGAGCTCATCACTCGTCTCTCGGCTCATATCCATCTCTTCGAATTGGTTTATAACGTATTGCTGCTGTTTGGAAGGGATGAATGTCACGGTAGTGGGGAGAGGCGATATTTTTGTGCATTAGGAGTTCCGAGTCTAGGACGTTTGGAAGTTGTGATTACGGGAGATGAACAAGCTGAGGGAAAGAGGCCTAGGATTTTTCGATGTGGGTCTTGGGTGGACTATGTCGTTGATGACGCGTTGTGAGTCTGTCTTTGTATTTTTCTGTGATGCCTTTTTTCGGTACTGACTTCACTTCCCTTCCTCGCTACAGTCTCCAAGTTCCACCTCATCGCCAACCGTACACACGTCGAACGCTCCCTTCCCCAGACTACAGTCACTCCAGTAAACCAAGTTACCCTCAGGCTCCTGGCCACCCCCAAGACCTAAGTTGACGACATCCGCCTCCGCCTCCATCCACCCGGAGCGTATGCCCACATACCCACACCATCCTTTCCGACTTTCCGACTATGGTCACTATCAGATATACACATACGCCGTCCGCCGCCCCCACTCACCTCACCTTTACCTACCTTTACAACTTTACTATCGCGCCAACCCTTGGTCCCTTCGCTTCGCTATCTATTATCCGTTGTGACGCTACCCCCTCTCTTATTTCGACTAGTACGGATACGGATTGAGAAATGGGAAATGAGAAAGCAGGTCGAGCGCAGGCGGCAGAGCTTGGTTGTCAGGGGGGGGAGGGGGGGGAGGGGTAGTTTTAGTGTCGGTTGACGCTAGGTGGTTTAACATGACCATGATATGTCGGAGGTTGTCACGTTCTAAAGAGAGAGCATGGAGAAGGGGAAGGGAGGGTGCAGTGGAGGAAGGGGGAGGTGCTTGGAGGGACCGGTGTAGGATAGGCGAGCGCAGAGGAAGCGTGCTATGAGTCTGACTCTAATAGGGCACGGGCGGAGAAGGGGTTCTGAGCCTTGAAGTACTACAAAGACGTTGGGTGGAGGAGAGGTTTAGCTGGAAGGGGGAAGGGAGAAACGGGGCAGGGGGAGATACGCGTATGGTGAAGTTTGTTTGTGGATCTGGATAAGAATGGGAAGTCTAAAGATGGTAGGCGGATGGAGAGTGGGGTGGAGACCGACCGAACTTCTGTACTGAGGCCACAGCAGGAACGGCAGAGGAGAGCATGTCAATATTTTGTTTAGAGCTCGTCCTGGTACTACTACGCGTGTGGTATGCATATCATAGCCTAGGTCTGTCGTCTATCCAGTAGTTCGATTTCAATTCGTTATATGTATATCTCAAGGCCTCAATTCCAATACAGAATACAGAATACAAAAATCCATTGGTACAACCAACAGGCTTCCCAAATCAGCAGTCGTGTTTGGCCAGGAGCAGGTAGTTTCTGATGAACTAGCACCGTGCCGTCCGAGGGACTCTCTCCAAATGCGAAACCCTATACGTAGAGGAGGGAGAGGATGACGAAGGATCCAGTGAACTTCATTTCAGTTGAAAGGCGAGCACTGAACAACGTTTCAAAGTTGATAAAACTAAAGCATCTCGGGTGAAAGATACCAGGTTTTTATATCCTTGAGGACAAGTTGGGCGTCTGACACCTCCGGCACTAATGGCACTACCTATTCCGAGTGACGGACCACCGTCAGCGTCAGTCCCTGACCCGTCTACACCGGAGGCTGAACGTCTCTATTTGCGTTTTCCTCAACTCTCCAGGCCGTATCCAACGGTATAAAATAACTGAACCCTAATTCAAAATCGTCCGCCTTGCACCCTTTTCTGTGTCGCTAAGCTCCTTCCGATGGTCTACGGCACATAGACGCAATGCTCTCGATTACAAATTTACAATCAATCAATCCTCCGTAAGCATGGCGTTCCGTGCTCCACGGTGTGTCTCGTGGTTGGCCTGTCTCAGCACGAAGCGAGGAGGTGGTCGTGCTCGAGGACGTTTAATGCTGGAAGAAAAGAAGTCAGTTATGATCATATCAGATAATCAGATGGGACGACAGCTCTTAAAAGCTCCTGCTTCAATGTATAACTGAACGCTGACCCAGGCAGCGTCATCTCTCTTTGATACCCCTTGTTTTTCCTTCTGTCTCTCCACGATGTCGCAAGCATCGCAGCCCTACCTTTTTACCAGCTCCGACATTGATTCCGTCAAATCTTGGCTTCTTCAAGTTGCGCTCACAGCACTATTTTATGGTTTCAATGCGACGTTAATGCTACCCCTCTTCGTTCTGTTCTTGTAAGTAGCCATTGAGGTTGCTGTTCTTAGCTTGTCGCTGATGAGTTCCTTCTCCGCCTTATTTATTCCCTTAGGTCTGATTGGAAACGATTGTCAAGACCGCGATCGATCCTCTTGGCGATTGTGGTCTTTATGCTCATGCTCACCACTGCATCTTTTGCACTACGTGTCCAACAGATACTAGCACAGACCCCTCTCCACAGTGCTAATCTTCAAGGACAACGCTATAAGAATATCAAAGCTTTACAGGGGGTAGTTGGGAGGTCGACTGTAGGCGGCTTGAGAAGTTTTTTTATTGTAGCCAAAAATACTGACATATGTTCCCAGTACGTTATAGGCGACGCAATCGTGGTTTGGAGGGCGTGGATTCTGTATACCCGGAAACTTCGGGTGAGAATTATCCTGGCTCTCTGTTTAATGGCTTCATTCGGTAAGTCAATAAACAGCTGTTTATTCTGTTATTCTTTACTTATTGTTTGCATAGTTGGGGCATTCGTAGACTTAGGACTGGCAACAGCTGAGATTTTTGAAGGTCGCAGTAACATTGGAGGGAGTGCGGATAAAGCCTTGATGATGGTTATCCCACTACTCATCACAAACATGGTAGCTACGAGTCTTATTGGCTATAAAGCTTGGTATGTATTTTCAACCACTCATTCGCTCAAAGTATGTATCACCGATATGTGCTCTGTTTTTCTAGGCTCTATCACCAAGAGGTGATGAAGAACCTGGGCCAGTGCAAAACTCAGGCGTCCAAAGCTCAAAAGATTCTGTTCCTCTTGGTTGAGTCAGGTGTAGTTTATTGTGGACTTTGGGTGAGTGATTTTGCGGCTTCAGGACAAGATAGATTTACAGTGGCAGAACGAAATACCCAGACCTCACTCTTGATCGTCTCTGTGCTTACCAATAAAAATGCACTAATATTCCAGATTTATAACTGTGTTTTGCCGTTTCTATCTGTATGTACTTTCTCCCTTTTCTTGACCGCCGAGCCCTGCTAAAATGTACTCGAAGGCTATATACCCAACTGTGATTATTCTCATTGTGGCCCTGGAAACGTCTAAAGAGGAGAACAGGTCTGCGGTTCGCATGTCTATTTCGCAATCCATCAGATTTGCCTCTGATAGTTTCCAGAGAGAGGAGTCAGACGAAGACAGAACTTTTTACGAAACAGGATGCACAAGTCGAGCTAGCAACGATTATCCATAGCCTGTAGTTGATATTGCTATCTGCGCTTGTCTTTGCTAGATGTACGTGTTGCAAACGTGTTAAATTCCCAAAATACGAGAATCTCCAGTGCCATAAATTCCTCATAGGAATATATGATTGTTTGAGGAGGAGTTTATTACCGGCTTTGGATGGTTGGACCAAGAGAATATGATGCACCGGGTCCGGGAAGCATCCCAGCGTAATCTACAAATTATTACACGACAGTACACATTATATTTACAGATAGATTATGCCTTCGTCCTCGGGACTCTGATACTAGTAGTCAACGAAAGAAGATCAGTATCCCTTACGCACATAAATACATTCTGTCTCATAAAACATAGACATAACGTCGAGGAGGAGGAGGAGGAGGAGGAGGAGGATTCTATTACCACGGCCATGGTTCAAGTGCTGAACGCCGGGTTCCGGGAAGCACCCCGATGTACCTATCTAATACATCATCGTTCCCGGGGCTATCAACTAGCAAATCCAGACCGGAGACCGTGGGCGGGGGCATGGACGTACACCTAAAGGTTGGGGACCTAGCTAACAATTCCTGGCCCTCCACCAACCACAACGACCCAGAATCACTAATCCAGTCTGAACCTCATAATCTCATTACGAGGTAGGGTCGACTCTGTAACCGGACAGATGCTCAAAGCTATCGACTTGTACGACTTCAAACTATTCATTTCCTATTCTGCTATACAACTAAACGTTCTCCTCTTCTACTCAGTAGCTTTTGAGACTCCGGCCCTCAACACTAATTTTAATCAACACCCTCATCGTCAGTTGTTTGGTGACACTGTTCTCTACGAAGATAATAAGAAGTCGAGAGACCACCACCATGAATGCGAGTTGTTCTTGCAATCCTCTCTCGGAATTCTCTTGGATATAATCCACTCGAGTCTCCTTCAGGATGGTACGCAGCTGGGCTATTATTCACAAAAGCATCCACGCCTTTACGAATAAGGATGGAATAAAGATTCGCTCCATCCCCATCATGATCTCCCACTCCTTTGTTCCCCAACCACTCCGCCTGCTCCGGATGTGTGTCCAAGAAGACGCTCTGCAGCCTAGCAAAAGCTCGTTTGATATCTTCGCTGTAATTCGGTTCCAAACTGACATCCAAGATTCCTAGAAGGCAATATGCCCTATCCTGTGGTTTCGTCGTTTTCCTACCAATCGCCCAAGCCATCCTAGTCTTCGGCTCAATTTGTCGAGAAGGAATCGTCCCGTCTATGTCTGCGGGAGATATGCCAGTCAAACTTGCGACGGTCAGCTTGAGCTTCCCTTTATCGCCAATTCGGTTGAAATGCCTATCGAAAAACACCACGGTTGACGGTGCCAATAGCTCTTGGAGAGTCCAGCCTCTCTCGAACCACTCACTATCCTCGAACATCCCTCTTTGCCATCGCAAAGGACCCGACGTCTCCTCTTCTAAGCCGAGTCTAAAAATCTTTCCGTCCCATTGCAAAGGACCCGAAGTCTCCTCTTCTACAATCTCCTTCTCCGAATCATGAACCAAATGCTTCCATCTCCATACATCCACCATATACACATAACAAACCACCGCATTCGCATAATATCCATACATCCCCATGATATCCCTCGCTGATTCGCCGTGATCAGCTCGGTTGATGCAGCAAGTATCCACCCAAATGAAATCTATGTTATCTTTTTGGGCTTTGGAGCAGGCTTCCGAGATCTTTTTGTAGCCTGGCTTATACTTCAGATTAAGCGAGGGGTCGGCCGATACGAGCTGGAATTCCTCAAATGTGATTTCTTGCAATGTGATCCATCGATGAGATAGGATGGCATATGGAGGAACGGCGTCATTCTCGTGGAACTCGGCGAATGTCAGGGTGTGGGTGTTTATCAGACGATGTGGACGTGACTGGGTAATGCAATAAGTAAAGAAGAAAAAGCCGACTGTAATGATATCCATGGAGGGTTACTCACGGTGTGCTCTGTCTTGTGGTCCATTGTAGCAGTGTAGCTGGGAATGGGTAGTCGAGGGGTTGCGCACTGTGAGTCTTCTTATACGCCTGGTTAAGCGTGTGGCATTTGTTTGAATTCTTGAAATAGTCTATATCAAACCCTATTTGATTGATTTTATACTTATGTATATATGTACAGCCTCTTTCATCTATCTTTTACCGATACAAGCATCGTTAGTCTCGTTAAAATGCAATAATGTTACTGGAGGGATTCTGGTGAAAGGATTGTAGCAAACGCTCCGTTACATTGTGAGTCCTACGTTCTCAAACGTTCTCGTCCACACTCCCTGTTTTCCCATTCGACTGCACGCCTTGCTGCACGTTACCCGCTCTCTACCCCACTGCGGTCTTTACCGCACTTCCAACGCTTTCTATGCGACTGCGCAATCTAGTGCACGTCTCTGCACCCCTGTAATATACTTGATCTGGTGACCAGATTGTAGCATTTTGCGTTTGCATCTCTACATCGTGAATCTTAGGCCTACTTTCTCAACAATCACCCCACTGGTGTCTCGTCCCCTCGTCCACACTTCCTCTATTCCCAAACGACTGCGCACTCTTGTGATCGTCTTTCTGCTCGACTGCGGGCGCAATCTGCGACCGTCAAATTCTCTTGACCCGACTGCGGTTTCCACTGGACGTCAAACACTTCTCAATTGACTGCACAACCTCTGTTGCACGTCATCCTAATACCTATCCTCTTCGCGTGTAGGATCCGCGTCTTGAACAACGCATACTCATACAAATTTTCAAATAGCTCAATGCCCACCCAAGCAGGCCCTACTTCTCCTACTCAAACCGAACTCTCTGCTCCTTCGCAGCCCCGAACCTTCCCAGTTCCACCTCCATACTCTGATCCCAATGGCACTGGTCCTTCGTCTACCCCATCACATCGTACATTGGGCGAGGGCAACGCAACATGATGCAGATTGGGAGTGAGGATGAGGGAGATGGGTAGTATGGTGAGAGACAGGTGAGGGTAAGGATGAGGGTTCATGCCGACGGTGCTTTCGTTCTTAGTGTCGTTCTCCTTCTCCTTCCTTCTCCCGAGCCTGGCCTTCAACAGGACTGGGATCCAGAAACACGTCGTTAGGAATATGCGCCCCTGGTTCTGTATACCCATTATTCGGGTCCAGGACTGCATTGGGGTAGGAAGGGATAGATGGTCTCGGTTTACGACGGTATCAACGATAAAGATGGTTTAAGACTCTGAAACACTTGGCGTTTAGGATGTGTATGAGGTCGAGGAGGATGATATGGGTAGCCACTATTCCGATGATAATCCGTACGAGTGAGTGTGAGTGTTGTCGACCAAGGTGAACCGTGAGGGCGATGGCGAGGTCTTGCAAGTGGTCTTCTTTAGATCCTGTTTTGGGTGAACGAAGAATTCACCGCTTCGTTCGGGGTCAGGTTGTCCATGCCTATTTCCATCCCCATTCCCAACCAGCGGTAGCCCGTTCTTCTGACTTTTCTGACGTGGGCCTGGACCTGGGCATACCGTGTTGGAAGAACCAGTAGCATGAGCCTCGTCTCGGTGCCCATGCCCATGCCCATTTTCATATTCATATCCCTCTCTCCTTTTCCTCGAACTCCAACTCTGACTCATCCATCAACTCCCATCTCCATCTTCAAACCTATCCTCGATAATCTTCCCAATTGCATCCGTCGCGACACCAACCTCAATTTTGTCGTGTTATCGGTATTGACGTATGGGGGGTTTTGAGTTAGGAGTGCAAAAGGGTCTGGCGTGCCGCGTTTGGTAAGGGCTTGAAAGAGTAGAATTGAAGGATGTGCCTTGTGGAGTGATGGTGTCGGAGGCGATGCAATGGGAGGAAGCAGAAAAAGATATAGCATTGTGATTTGAGGGTATACGTAGCACTAGAGGCGGAAATGCGGGTCGGTTGGGGTACAGGATACAGCGCAGCATGTAGGAGGATGTGATGGTATAGGAAACGACGAGACGGAGGGGGTAGAGATTGTCAGTATTCCGTAAATGCTCGAGGTATAAAGAGAGGTTGGGGCAAACAGAGTTTAGATAGAAGAAAGGACACTACGCACCAACTATCTTTCCCTCTTGGCTATCCTTGCGTTTTGCCTCAATGCACGCGATTCCGTCAAAAAGGGTTCAAAGGACACGAAGGCAGAAATGGTTGTGGTCGAAGTCATGTGAACCGCGCGTTTACCGGTCCGGCTAGAACCGATGCTTCGGGCGCGTATTTGTTCTTCTCTTCACGCTTCCACCACACATTCTTTCCAGCTGCCTCTTCTCGCGTTCGGACGCCTGAATCTGGGAATTACCACCTTAAAAGAATATCCTCGACAGGTAGCAACTTTGAAAGAGCGCCGATTTAATCCTCCCGCAGGAAATACTTGAACCAGACTAGATTGCCTTAGCTCCAAGCTTCAAGTCCTGGTGGGCAGATTTCTCCAATACGCTCTTTAGTAATGAATCCTCTATCGCCAGCACCGTATGGAACTTGCTGATAACCACGAGCCTTTACATCACATCAAACAGCTTATCTGAGAGACGGATGTACCAATGTTTCCGAAGCTAGATACCTTATACCCTCTACTTAGATTTGCTTCAATATGCTCTTTTCATGCATCATGCGAATGACAGTGACGGTCTCGAGGAGACTTAGTACGTCGATATGCACGTTAAGCCTGAGTGGATCAACATGAGCAGAAACTCGCTGGAAAGGCCCAGTGGCAGTGCTAGAATCAGTGGCCGAAGTACATAATGTTCCAAGCAGTATGAGAGCCGGCAATGGATATATATATATATAGGATGGATTTCCAGACATGGATAAATACAATCGTAGAACTAGATTCATAAATAAGAAGGAAACCGGGGCCAGCGACGACAGTCACACAAGGCATATTAGAGGATCTTCGGTGACAAGGACACTACACCTCAATTATATCATAATGTGCATAGTTGTAACAAATACTGCGATAATCCAGCAGCCGTGAATCAGTGTCAAGCTCCCTGCAGAGTTGTCGCTAGTGTCCGAACTTCCAGTCCCATTATTGCCCTCATTTCCAGAGGAGGGCGAGGACGAGGACGTATCCGAATCATTCACCGTGTATCTGTAGCCAAAACATGTCAAGGAGATGAGCGATATCCTCGAGGCAGGTTCATGATACAGTATACTCACATACATCCATCAAAACTCAACGCGTTAGTAACCGCACTAGACCCGATGATCTCGATCACCACATCATGCTTCTCATTCATCAACCCTCTATCAAACGCATCGACGTTAATTTCCTCCCTTCCCACCAGGTGGTAAAGCTCAAACGACTCGAGACTGTCCAGTCTCTTTACTGAATGGATCATCAGGTATAGTAGGACTGAATGCACCGTCAGCATCATCGGACTTGGTGGGTTGGAAGAAGGTATCCATAAAATTTACGAAGCAGCTGCCGTCGTTCATGACTGAGATGCCCATGGAGGCCCGTGCATAGGGAATGAGTAGGTCGGGGAGAGGTAGTACAAGGCGATGCCTGGCAATGAGAAAAGAGACGTAGGTTAGTGACGATGAGCAGGTCAAGATGTACATAGGAGTCAGTAAGTAAAGCTCACCAGTGAAACTGAATTTGGCAGTCGCGTTCTCGTTTTGCGTGAAATGAAGACTTCCGTTACCGGCGAGATTATTCGTGTCAACAAGCCAGGGACCTTCGTACGTGATAGACACGTCAGAGTCGTCTACTGTTATGTTGCGGAGGCTTCCCTGTGCGGAGATGGAGGTAAGGAGTGAAAGTAACCAGAGGATAAAGTAGGATGACCCAGAGCACTGAGAGAGACGCATTGCTATAGATGTTTATAGAATGGAGTTGTAGGATGGCGTTCTTTGATAAATAAGTACCGAAAGCCAGGATTTCGATGACCCTTTATACGCAACCATATGTGAGCGCCTCGCTCGCCTCCAGTG